>NNCF01126889.1:89817-131188 GCA_002313205.1 Laupala kohalensis
CTTAGGGCCCTTGATCGGAATTGATGGGATGGTCCCTTGCTTGCTTCCGGAGAGTAAATTAGTTTATTGTCCTCCACGTGGTCATACGCAGTTTGTACTGTTTTTTGACAATAAATTTATATTTAGAAAATTTATATTAAAAATTAAATTAGGGCTCTAATGATCTTGACGTTGACGAGCCCTAATGTCCCAAGAAAAAAAAAATGAATATGTGAAAATGTAGTACATTACGTTAATAAATGAATGACTTTCACGGCACTTGAAGGTACAATAATGATGACTTTCACTGCTATTGTACTAAATTTATGATAAATGGTTAATTGTAGAATTCATAAATTGTAAGTTGTGACATATTGTCGCTGTTGTTTCATAAATAATATACTTTGAATTAAGTAAATTTTTGTTTTTCACTTCGAACGACACGATTGTTCTATTACTAAGAAATACATTTCTTTCATCTCGATGTACAATGATAAGCAACGCAACTCTTCATCTTTTGCCCCAAATAAAGGTATTGTTATCATTGTCATTCATAAAAACAATGTATTGAGAGTATTTCTAGTCGTATCAAGTAGTCCAACCAGCGGAAGAATGGGAATGAATATTGAGTAATACGGCATTTCGCCAAAAATTTAGTAAATCTATCACTTGATTCACAAAGGCTTATTTTTTTTTTGAAGTGTTGTATTTGTAACTGGGAAATGTAGCGTGCTAGTGCAGCTTATCTACATGGAGCAATAGGAGTGAGGAGTTGGGTCATTGTTAGTAGGTGGACCGGTTAGCTGGGTTTACCAACAACTTGGCCCACGTGGAGGAGTTAGTAGAGGTAGAGTAATAGTTAGAGTTATTGATACTAGTAGGAGATTGATAGAGGAAGAGATTTCAGCAGTCACAGCTATATGAACTGGGACATTGATGTGAAAAAGCTACAATTTTTCTGGCCCCATTGGGAATCGAAACCGGGATGACTTGGTGATGAGCGACAACTCTTCCATCTGAGCCACCGGTTGGGTTGGCTTATATTTGCTTAGTTGCAACCCTAGTATTGTAGCTTCGGGCGCCGAGATCTTGTCCACTGAGAGCGCCTGATACAGTCCGCAATACGTAGCTGTATGAACACGGATACACTGTCTTATGGGCATTGCGTGTTCCATTATTTAGTTCATTAATGTTGAGACGTGTCTGTTATACTCAGTGGTGCATTGTGGGTAACAGATCAGTAGAATGCGATAGGTAGAAAACATATCCCATCAAATACATATATGGGACTAAAATTGAAAATTTAATCCCTGAACTCTCTAACACCCCCATCCGTTAAAAAGCGTCCGAAATTCAAACTCCCGTAATTCTTATCAAAATCGGAGACTAGTGGGAACCGTCTCCTAGGGTTTTGGAACAGCTACACGTACCTGCATCAACGGTTTTACTCGGGAAATATATATTTAAGTATATCTCGAGATGGTTTCCTCTGATTTTCCAAGAACATCCGTGCCACACCTGGGATATCAACACAGATCCTTAGTCTCATTTGAGCTTTACACCGCAACCAATGAGATCGACGCAATCAATTTAGCGAAATACTTGATTTAATATTAACCTTACAGTTGATAACGCACCTAAAGCAGCAAAGGAATCGTCTGATGGAGACACCGTCGCCAGATCCCGCAAAAACCTCGTTAAACGTCGATGGTTCCTCCATTTTGTAGTGTCTTCGTATCGCGGGGAAAAAATGTTCATTCAAAAATTACTCAAAGGACGCGTTCGTCTCATGCGGGTGCCAATTCGTATGCCTGGTAATTTCTAATTTATTATATCGTGTTACATAAGGGGATAAAATCTTGGTCGTAATCGGAAAGAGTGTAAATGTACCAAAAGTTTAACTCCTTTCCCGCTCCACCGAATAATTACAAAACACTATCCCTATCTCCCTCCTTTTTTTCATTTTTCCTTCCGAGTTTTTGTTTCTGTTCCGAGTGTGGGGACAAACTCTGACGCATTGTTTTAATTGTTCGTTCCGCATTACTCTGTACTCTTGCTGAGCTGTTAAGTACATAAATTACAGTGACTAACTTTCAGGTTAAGAAGCATCCTATGAAAATTAGCGTTGCGTAACACCAAGACCTCCTCCCCGAAATGCAGGGTAACGGTATCACAAACCCCCTCCTCGCATAATACGTTTTGCCCCATCGATATATCTCCTATATGTATGCTTACTTAACAACACATCTGAAATGAGAACGAGTGTACAGTAACGAAAATATGTGGGAAGGAGAAATTCGTCCCCTCAATTGAAAAGGTATGTATTTGTTTTTATTTAGTGCACCATTGAAGTATTTTACTTGAGCTTTTAGAATTCAAATAAATTTTAAGGCAAATAAAGGAATTATTTATTTCAATAAAAAATTTGTTGTAAATAACTTAAGCCACGAGTCGAAATGCTGAGTTCTTAAAGTGTACTAAAAACGCAAGCAATATATTTGAATCGTTCATATAATGGTCCTAAGTCGTAAATTATTTATTTATTTACCTTGACTATATAGTGGACGTTAATAGTAAAATTCAGTTTATAGGTGAGTATTCTTAACATACAATGTTCCCATTATCCAAATAAAAAAAGCAAATTTACGTCCCTCATTCTTTACCTGGAAAATTATCTTCTTGGGTATCATCTGTTTCTTTTCTTTCTTTTTCATAAAATTGTAGAAACATTTTAAATTGGGAAATATGACAAATAAGTCCTGCTTCTGCAGAGGTGAAGTTGTTCTCTAGCTGTTTGAGGTCGTCCGCTCCTCGCGCCTCCCGCAGAGGATCACAGAGCACATCCGGCGGAGGCTGTGCGCACCGGAAGCGACTGTGGGCAGGTGGTTAGCGGAAAGTGGGGGAGGGAACTGGGCTATTCACTAGCTCCCAGGTAAAGGACGTTGAGCCCCTAATGACAGTTGCTCGCGTCCAACAAGCTGAAATCGGTTCAGGTTTAGAAAATGAAGGAGAATGACTTGATGGAAGACGAGTTGAGCTGGAGATTACGCGATTGTTGATCTTTCGAAAATGAATGAACAAGTGTGTCAAGAAAACTCGCATCTAACAGTATTTTGAAGTTACCCAGGTACAGGCGGGCTGAAGAGGCTGATTTTCGGATGTACATAACACCATACGAGACGCAAGTGTAAAAATTTTTACCCTATCCAAAATGTCCTACATCTATTCTTCTGGTAAGTTCATTAAATGAAAAGCTCATGAATATTACATCTCGGTTTCGCTAAAATATATCTTTGGGTGAAAGAAAGAAAAGTTCTCTAGTTCCGTGTTTTATAAATATCACTACATTGGTATAGAATCAGCTTGTAACATTGAAGTTCCATATGCGCGTATAAGTACATTAAATATACAGTAATCCAAAGAGATAAAATAAGACAAACTATGTACATAATATATAGGAAATAAAGTTAATTCGTTTGAACATTTGAAAACATTTTTCCCTTAAAGGGTCACTTGCACTTCAAAATTTTCTTTATAGTATGAAAGAGAATCTGTTATTTGTTTATTTATTATTTAATTAGTTTATATAATGGGAATTAATTGTAATAGAATTTACTTATTTATGTTTTTGATGCGCCGTATCCAAGAGAATCTGCAAGTCGTCTCCAACGATAAATTCTTTTCATTAGAGTGGGTCGGATAAATAAATTTTTGATTCAAAATCAGATGTTAGCACCAAGTAAGATTATTGCATTTGAAGCAAATCTCATTAATTTTGTTTCAAAAGAACAAGTAAATACAAAATCGTTTGAGATTTACTAATGCAAATTACTAATCTGCTTCTTCGACTTGATAAAGCAACATAATTGTCTTAAGTTCGCTTCACACGAAACATATTGGACTCAAAAATTGCTTGCACAGTACTATGAAGTCAACCGTCTAGTCTCAAAGGACAGAAAATGACATCATTATTGTCTACGCTGCATTCTGGCATGAAAGATTTGGGATATAACACATGTTCTATTTTTCGTGCAGTTTTGTATGTAAAATTGGAGTGTCAGACAATGAAAACCTTGAGTCTCATCCAGTGGCGGTTGTGGGGGGGGGGGGAATCTAAGGGGACTATAGCCCCTACTCCCCATTGGACCTTAACTCTTAACAGATAAAATTGAACTTGATAAATGGTATACTTTGTAAATGTGTTGCCAGATTAATAATTGTTATTAGCTATAATTGTTAACAATAATATAATTTTATTGCTATTATTAATAATACTATATTAATAAAATTATTAATACCATATTAATAACTTTAATAAATAGTTATTTTTATTAATAACACCAGATTGTTAATTATTTATTTGATGCATTTTATTTACAGGTAATATTTATAAAATTTGTGTCGTAAAACCATAATTTTTAAACCAAAATGTTCCCTGGTTAACCCCCCCCACTTGATGACGGTCCAGATCCGCAACTGGTCTCATCCCATGAGTGTACTAACAAAAGGCTCACCGCTTGAAAGAGGACTAGAATTGATGAATTACCTCAAAAGTAAATTAAATACCATTTATTTGAATCAAATAACCGTGGATCATAGAAAAACCGTTAGTAGCCAGCACACTACCGACAACGAAAAAAATATTTTCAATTTCCTAATTAAGAAGCATTCGTTATTTTAATTAAAAGCGACATAACTTAACAAATGTACATTCAGAAATTTAAACACCTCAGAAAGGGAAATGTGCAACGAGTTAATATATTTAATTTATAATAAATTGCAAAACCGAATTTTGTGTTAAGTTGTTATCAATTATTTGCTGTAACAAATTATATTATTTTGAGTGATGCAGCAGAGTAAACTTAACATTAAAGCAAAAATCATTTTAAAACATTATTGGCGAAATAAGTAATCGATGAATGAAATCAATTTAAAGAAAAATATCCCATATATATTTTATTTGATATTTTTTGTTATATTGGAGCTTTTAATGCAACATACTTCGAACACTCCACTGTTTGCCTCTATGACACCATTTATAACACCAAACAACTTAACAAACTATGGGGTAAAAACGTTTGTTTTTCTCCAATTACTGTGACCTCTGCAATGACTTAAGTCGATTTACCCGAACTGTCAATACGCGCGCAATGGAATATCAAAACTGTCCTGTGAAGCCAACTCTGCAGGGCAAACATCATAGCTGTCTGAATCACAGATATAATAATAATAATAATAATATTAATTTATTAATCTGCAAGTGAGCAATGCTCGGTGGCAGAAGGAAAAGAAGACATAATAAGAATATATATAATAAGAAATTAAAAAACAAATCTTCGCCCAAATATCTATAAAATACACACACACACGGAGCAAAATGCTTAGAAAAATAGTACACAAGAAACGAGAAAGAAAGAAAAATTAAGAAACAAAAAAAATTAGACAAGAAATAAAAAAAAAAAAAATGTGTATTTATAACCTCTTATAACCTTAATGTTAAAATAATTGCTATAAATATACGTAAAAGAAATTAGTGACTATAAAAAATAAAACCAAAACATGATTGCTATGAATAGTCATACCCACTTCAAATCCCTACACTACACCACACTGCTCTACTATTCGCTCTGAGCATTTTCTATACACTTAGTCTTCATTCACCTCACTACACTGCACTTCACATGTGCTCCTATTTCGAAGAAGCAAGAAGACGCTTCCGGAAAAATTTACTCTTTTTGGTAAGTTCGTAAGTGATGCTGCAGGTAAGTTATTCCAGTCTACAATGGTTCCGTTCACAGAGGAGTATTTACTAATATCCCTTATCTGTTTTCTACATTTCATTTTATTTTTGTGGTCTCCGTGACTAATGTAGTTTGGTTGGTGGAGCCTTTTTTTCACTGATTTCCATGCACGCTCTCCCGTGTAGGCTTTAATTAAAGGAACTTACTTCGATTGGAAAGTATGCTTGGCTTTCACATGAGTACCCGGATCTAAATCAATGTGGTGCGGGATGTAGAAAATTATGTTATTCACAAGTATGCTTCAAATAATCTGCAATGGTGTGTTCCATCTGTTTACATTCTACGAAGGTTAAGCTAATTGGTCGATAATTACTAACTAATGAGCGATCACCTCCTTTGTGAATTGGTACCACGAGAGCCCTTTTCCAGTCGCGTGGTAATAATGAATTATTTAATGTAATATCAAAATGCCTGGCTAGGTACGGAATCATGGCTTCCCCACCGAATTTAAGTAAATCCCCTGGAGTTTTATCGTGATCGATTGATTTTTTTATTCTTAATATTAGAAATTGGATGACACAGTATTCTAGTATTTAGAACAAAAGTATTTAATGAGAATTATTTGTCAAATTTAGACTGCAATTGCGGAGGAAATGCCAAAAACCAACGTGTAATATGTATTAAAGGCATTGGCCTTATCCTGAGGTTCTGTGTAGAATACACCGTTATTTTTAAGCGCTGGTGTACGTTCTTTATTCCCTTTCCGTCTTTTCAGGTACTTAAAAAATTGCGACCAACAGTTGTCCTTATTTTGGAAAATTTTCTGTGAAAACACTCTTGAGCATTTTTCTTCGTTAATAATAACTGCCTAGGGAGAAATTTGTAATTATTTTGATAGTCAGTCCCTTATTTTCGATTTTTATTCACTTTTCTTACTTTCGCTTTCAAACGTATAATGTAACTATTATAGTATAGAGGATCGGGATTGTTTTTTAATTTTTTATGGGGGAAAAATTTTTCAATGCCCTTAAATATTATATTCTTAAAGTTAAACCAAATTTCTTCCACGGAGCTTCCAGTACCGACCCATCTCGCTTAATTTTGACGTAGAAAAGACTGAAAATCTGACACATTTGTTTTTGTTTATTGGAAGCATTGACATTGAAAGCAAAAATTGCGTGCTATATTGGAGCACAAATTGCATCGTGTGAAGTGAGGTTTACTTGCCGATTTGAAAGTACTAGCCCATGCTTGGAAACACACCTTTTATTCAAGAAAAAGTATCAAGGAATCTCTGCATCAAAAATAATCTCTCTGGAGTTGATACAATGTAAATTGGCGCTTTGAATAATGTGTAAAATGAGTTCCGCATGTGAATCTCAGGCAGTTCATTGCAGTCTATCCTCCCAGAATCTACTGATGCACGAATATATCTACATTTTGTATTCCTGGATGATGTGTTCATAAGATTCCTTACCAAAAAAGATACGCATGTATGCTTCACGAGCATCGCCACCTGAGGGTCAGCTTACTTTCTTCCCGAACTCGTAATTAAAATCTTCCAGATGGTTTCTAAAAATAGCGCAACATAGAATTAAATTCAAGAAAAATAATCTGAGTAAAGGAAGTTAACACACTCGGGACTCGCCGAATACTAGCCCTAAAACCCCGACTTGCCACATGTTTGCCACATGAATCCTGCTCGTTCTCTCTGCCTAATATTAAGGTTTCTATTCGTGGGCAATTTTCGTGCGTTCATAAGAGGAGATAAAGTTTCGGAATGATTTAAAACATTGGACATCAGCGGCCTTTTGCTGCAAGATCCTGTGGCATAAGATGGTTTTTACAACGTAAGCGTAATAGCTTCGACAAATTAATGAACTATAGTGACAAAAACCAGCATATCCCTACTCATTTCTCCGTGCTGTTTCTGCAGCCGACACGCGTTCCTCCTCCAAGTCCCGTTGCGGTGTGGAGATGAACCGAAGCCCGCAGCCACTTGAAGCGAGCGCATATGGAAAGAAGGCTTTGTTCTAGCGACTGGCGCGCAGCGGGTGTTTGTTGTCGTGTTTCGTATGCACGCGCCGTGCGCACGCGCCTGGCGGTCGTGAGCGCATTGTCGCCGCGGAAACAGTCACGACGGCCACGCTCGACTGATGACGTCACGTGCCACGTTGTTTTCGGTCACGGAACAGAACACGGTTTCACGAGGCTTACTCGAAAGTTCACTGTGGGAATTCGGATCCCAAGCGAGTAATTCTATGTATCGAGAATTTTTTCGTGTCGTCTTCCTCCTCTTTCGTCCCGAAACACCTCTTTTCTTTTTTTTTCATGACTGATCTATTCATTGTGACCTAAAATAAAATTTTAAATTTAGAGAATGACATGAAATGGACGCCTTCCACATCGCAGTAATATAACCGAGCCAAACAAACATGAATATACAGTGCGGATGCCACGGCGTAGATGTAACAGTACACCGCAATTTTAATAAATTTCTTTTTATTTCGTTCCAAAAATCAACTTGCTCTTATAGTAGACTCTTGAATTTGTATTCTAACTATCCATGAACACAAAAGAGACCTGTTGTGAGTAATTTGGATGACAAGGTGATCCTTCTTTCTGATAAAAAATATCAACAAAATAATTTGAATTTTGTGACCCACATGCTTTTACCAAATTCTTATCCCTTAAATTTTATTCACAAACATATCCAACGTAGAATTCATTGGGTTACTTACAAACTCAAACACAATAAATGTACTAATAATTCAAATTCAGATTTTAATTCCGCAAATATCGTTGTTTCCTTATCAAAGATATTTGGCTGCCCCTATAAGTAAAATGTTTTAATGTTCATGTTGTTTTTAAGACATATAATAATATTCAATTGGTCTGTAGGGGAAATGATAGGATGGAGTTATTTAATTTTTAAAACGTTGTTTACCGGATTAAATATAAAGACTGTGAATTATAAGACAGTGAATGTAATTATATTGGTTACTTAATACAAGAATGAAAAGGCCTATATTTTTAACAATAAACTTTCTGTTGTTTCACGCCATCATTCCATCATCGTTTAGAAATGGTCATGAATTTGATTGGGAAAATACGAAAATGCTTTGGGAAGGAAACAAAATAATTTTCACAAACGTGACATTTATGAAATGCGTTTTATAAAAAGTATATAACACACCATTAATTTACAAAATTATACCTCAAATTTGCCCAATATTTACAACATTATATTTCGATGATGTTTTACTTGTATTTCATTGTTTCATGGACTATGACTCCCAATACGTTGTTTGCTCCTTGGATGCTTACCCCCCTCCACCTTTNATTTGCCTGTAATCCATTATCGTTTGTCTTGATCTTTCACTCGCAATATTTTTAACTCACTTGGTAATGGTACAAATGGGTATCGAAATGTCGCGAATTTTAGAAGCATTATATTGCTCTTACGTATTTCATTCTATTATGATGTACTTCCACTAAGTATACTATAATATGTTACTGTTTTATTATTTGCTGGTTAAGATATTTTCTTTTGGTTTTTCTGATAGTTTTGACTGCTTGTTTTCGGATTTCCGGGCAGTTATGTTGTGTTTCAGGTGTTTTCTTGCTCAGATATTTTTGAAAAGCAAGTTTGCGTGTATTAAGGGCATTCTGACAGTCGTTATTCCACCAGCGATGGTTTTTCTTTTTCTTTAGGGGTACGAGTTCCTGAATTTTTTGTACGTTCTTGTTCCTAAACTCTTCCCATGTGTTTGCCTGTTCTTTCTCCCATTCCTTCTTTATGTTCGATTCTTGGAGACTGGTTAAATCAAATTTTCTTGAGAGCGTTTTCTTGGGATGAAATTTTCTAGGGGTGAATTTTACTTTAATTCTTGTGAGGAATTTAATTATTTAATGGTTCCAGTCAATGTTGGCACCTCGTCGAACTTGGACATCATGAATTTCTCCTTCTTGTGTATGCGTTATTACTACATGATCAATCTGGTATACTCCAATCTCTTGAATCGGTGAGCACCAAATCTTCTGTTTCCTCAGGGATGTTGACATAATTTTTAGGTTGAATTCTTGGCAGAGCTCGAATAGTCGCCTACCGTTTGTGTTCGTGAATTTGTGAACCGGGTAGTTGCCTATGGTATTTCTGTGTTTTCTTTCTCTGACCAGTTGCGCATTAAAGTCTCCTAGGAGTATTATGGTGTCCTCTTTGGGGATCTTGCCCATGGTCTTCTCCAGCTGAGACCAGAATTTTTCCATTTCCTTTGGGTTCTTTTTATTGGTTATGTTTGTGGCCGCGTGAGCATTGACAAGGGTGTAATTCCTGTTCCCACATTGTAGACGTGCAATCATAAGCCTGTTGCTGATGGGAGTGACTTCCTTAACGGAGTTAACAACCGTTTTGTACACAATTATCGCTATGCCCAGCAGGGGCGCTCCTTTAGCGATTCGTCTATCGGTTTTGCTCTAAAAATAAGGTAATTTCCATAATCTGTGGTGTCTTCGTCAGTAAAAACGCTGACCAAGTTGTCCGTGGTCTCCACTACAGACGTCTACTTGGATTTTCGTAGCTAGTTTTGGTCCACCCTGAGTAATTTATTTCCTCAGTACCCACCATATCAGGTGAGCATTCGAGCATTTCTCTATCCGCCACCTAGAGAGGCGTCCAATGGGAGACTAGGAACTCCACACGGATATATAACATATTTAATGAAAGAAGTTAACAATTTTATATTATATTAGATTATGGTGACAGATCAATGAATGACAGCTACGTGTTCTGTCCATTTACCTGACCCACTCTGCAAGGTTGGTCTCGGAGACTAGAGGTCCTCTGACTACAATCGAAAATTCATAAGGTATTTAAATGGGAAGTTGATGTTTCCTAAACCTTTCTCTCAATTACATCAGTGACATTAAAGGACAGTAGATACACCAATACTATTAAAAATTCATTATACTTGCTAGTTCATTATACTTGTTTGGTTCAGTTTCGTTTGTGGAACACATTATACTGCAACATTTTTTTCAATGTTAGATTGTAAAATGACACCCTCTGACTATTTATTGTAACCAGGGTTCATGTTACACTTGCCATATCGTAGATAAGCAATTGCGAATACCACATTGGAATTTTTATTTTCTGAATCATTTTTGTGTACATGTTTATGTATCTTTCAATACATTAGAACTGCTTTTATCATTTCAGTATACTTTTATTGATGATCAATATAAATCTTATAGTCCCGCCGTATTTTGTTCATTTATTTCATTGTCTTCTGAGCAATTAGCTCTGTCATCTAGGTATTAATGATAACCCGAAGGTGAAAGTGGAGAAGTTGTACTACTTTTTTGACAATAAATTTATTATTATTATATATATTATTTGCTAAACTCAGGAACCATTCACTATCTTGGACAAAACAATTTCTTCTACAAGGAAACCTGAATTTGTACCAAATTTTATGATTAAGTTTGTGCATTCCAAAAGGATTTTATGAGACAGAAACTTAAGTCTCTCGTTTCCCTTACTGTTTACTTTACAAGAGACTATTGTAAAGTATATTGTATATTACCATTTTTATCTTAAAAATAAGTAATATTATATAGTTATTATAATTGAAAAAAAATTGTAATAAGTATAATTCTATAATTTCTTAACTAATTTCTTTTTCTGCATTTTTCTTAATTGTTATAACTTCTATAATTTTTCAATTAGTCTTTTCTATTGAATTACCTATTTTCCAATCCAGGTTTCTTCAGGGATGTAAATATCATAGTTTTTCTCATGTGGTAAGATAGTCACTTATTTCGTTCTATATAAAATAAGAGTTACAAACTGCATAGGTGCACGTGGAGGACAATAAAGAAATTTACTCTCCGGAAGCAATCAAGGGACCACCCCATCAATTCCGATCAAGTGCCCTAAGACAGAGGCGGATTTAACATTTCAACATACTCCTAACGATAACAAAAGTTCGAAAAGTGTTTTAGTATTAACAAATACTTGATCAATACTTGAAGGTGAGCGAAGTTGACGAAGCAATTGAAAAACAGTTCAGCACAACTCCATTAAGCGCTGAATGCACGTTGCACTTGCTGCTGAATGTTCCTTTTTTTACTGCAGAACAACGAAAGTACAAGTGTTTTAAATGAAGGGGAACTGCTTTTGAAAGCGAATGCTCGCTGAAAGATAAAAATGAGAACCCTCCTTATTTCTTCTCATACTATGATTCAAGAGGTAAATTATAGAGTCTGAAGAACACCCACGATGAAATCAACACTTTGACCTTAAAATATATCTTCACTGTTTTGTTATTTTATAAGATATATAATTTTTTACCACTTAATAGTACAGGAATATTATCTCGAGGATTAAGTCAAAATACAAGAAACAACTACTTGACCCGCCATCTATACATTCTATCCATCCTTAGGGCTTGTTCCAATATCTCTTAAACGTCATCTCTAGCGCTCATCTACACCCAAATCTCCATCCATTACTCCTGCACACCAGGCATATTCTACCCACTTAATGTATAAAAAAGTTTTTTATTGTTTTATTTAGTGATTTGTTATTTTATTTTAGTGTTTTGTAGAAACAGTTCCTCTACCACTTTCTTTAAACGTCCTCGTTAGCGAATCTGCAGTTATTCGGATTCTTATGTAGAATAGACTGACTGGTAATTTCGTTGCCTGGATACATGTATGAAAAGATAGTCGAAAATTGCCTCCAATATAATATCAATGGGTTAATTTCTTATTATTCTTTAGGAATGGTAGTACAAACCGAAGTTGTGGTGAAGTGTCTTAACTTACTCTAAGAATTGCCATTCACTGTGGCGCTTTGTACTGTTCAGTCATCTTATGTTACAAGTGCAACTATTTCGTTTCCATGTGTTTGCCCTTCTATATGTACAAATACTCGAAGCTGAACTTACTCGGATCATTTTACGCTCACGTTCTTCAGTGTTCTTACGGTTCTATTAAAAGTACTACTTTAAAACCCCTAAATAGTTAGCAAATATTTTTACATTTACCAATTTTTTGTTACCAGTCCCAAAAATGAAAGGCGTTAAAATCTAATTAGCAAACAATGTTCACAGCACCAATACTTAAATAACTAAACAAATTAAAGTCTCAAACTAAAAATAAGTATTATACTGCGTTAGAACATCAAGGAAGGCTCAGATTTCTATCAACCATTAGTATTGTCATTCAAAAATATAAGTTTTATGTTGATAAAAACAAAAAAGTATATTGAATTTCTTACCGTGAAAAATTTATCGTTGAAAAATGGTATAAACACTGTAAATTTCAGCAGTTCTAGACAAATAAAATAGGAAAGCTACATTGCGATGATTTTAAATTAGTGTTAATATTATTTACAACCACAGAAACTTAAAATACGGTTTCCAAAATTAAAGTTAATCAGTTCTTAAGAATTGTATTCATGCATGTAGACGTACAAGTATATATGTGAATATATGCAGTGATACCTAGAAGTTCAATGTGTTTATACCTTGACTATTTTAGTATTAACTTTCCGTGGGGTCTATCCACTCCGTTTAGCCATCCCTCCGATATGTGCAGCTTGGGATTCGTGAAGAGTCTCAGAGAGCAGGAGCGTGATCGCTCGCCTCTTTTGAGTCAATGCACACATTCTTTGCACTTTGCTCATTGTAGAATGGCTAAGTGCTAACGATGTAAACGCCTCCCAGCCAGCATCTGCAATAAAGACACTTCATGATTACCCTCTTGGTGTCGCATTCTAAGTGGATGGGAAAAAATCCAACTGGATTTTCATCCAATTGAAATATTAAGATAAAGAGTGCTAAGAATTTTATTCAGGGGTATCTGAATTTTCAACGTGAATAAAATCACTAGCATTTGACAGAAAACGTTTGAAAATGCATGTATGTGGATTAACGTTCCAGACCAGACTAGTTGCTGTCTGATTCCCATTGGAAATCACCTCAGAAACTAAGAAGAAGTGCTGCACCTTTATTTCGCAGAGTGTATGACTGGATGAACATATCATCCTTAGGTATGTGACGTGGTATTTCGGCGTCTTAATTATAGTATCAAGACAATAACTCCAATCATACGAACAAGAATGATACATTTGTCATGTACTGCATTTTGTAAATGTAAGCGCAATACTTGTTATTTCTTTTATATAAGCACGCGAATCACAATAGTAATTGTGATTGAAGCATTTCAGATGAACATTTCTTAAAACATGCCTTCTCACTTTGTGTGACCAAAATATACATGACAATACATTAACGTCCGGGAGTTAATTCATCCAAAACGCAAATGCACGCTTCGAAACCTCGAAACAAACCGCTCTAAAACATGGTTGTAGCTTCTGTCAGAGAGAACTCGATTATGAAATGAAAATGAGAGCTGTCATCTATTGTGTAGCTTCTTTGAAAGAGCTGTTTCGTGTGGCAGAAGGTTGGTCTGCGTTTCGCGAAGATAGCACCTGGTGACCGAGAGGTGGTCATCGATGTGAGTGGCTCCCCAACATTTGCCAGATGTCACAATCTGAGAACAAGAAGTTTTTCTTCTTTCGTCTTCACGAGTCTCTTTTTCTGTGATTCTGTGATTAACTTCTCCATAACAGTTCTTACGAGGTGGTGAAATACAACATTGGCTACCGCGGCCGGCACTAAAATACTCGGCTGATAAGGACACATCGTTTCATAGTGGACAGAACTGCCAACGTCCTGTTGTGACTTTTCTCAGTGCAATGTCAGTCAAACAGAGAAAAGTCTCTGTAGTACTCTGTTACTTCCCATACTCCAACCAAACAGTAAAATATTAATATGGGTGCACATATATTAATAAACCAAAAGGTAACTTAAATGAAACATACGTTTTATAAGGATTGCTTTAGAAGACCATGCTGCACAATGAAGAATACTCAAATAATGTAATATGTATTCCATTTTACCAATATTAGCATTAACAATAATTGAATACGAGGACAGAACTGAAAACTACTTCAGATATAACAATTATATATTTTATATGATAGTATTTTATATTGAAATCACTTATCCGTGACGAATTCGGAAGTAAAATGTCAGGTCAATATTAATTTTTTAAATATTTTATTTGTGTTTCCCCCTGTGCCGCTACTGCGTAGGGTTTACATACATTATTCAGGTTTACACCCAATTAATTACCTCTTACAAGTCTCGTAGTATTTTCCAATATTATTTTATCCACCTATGTTATTTCATGTCCTTGTTTCCTTGGTCCATTCGTAAATATATTATGCTATCTTAGTGTCCTTAAATATTTACCTCTTTTTATATGTTCATGGTAAACTTGTCTTCCCCAGTCCCAGCTTGTTAGTAAATCAATCAATAAGTTTATAACAACCTGTCATATATTCTCTTTCAATTCATGTTTTTGCCCCTGCCTCTGCGTGGGCGGCACCATTTAGCCTAGCCATAGGAATGAGCACAGCTCAATCCCATGGCTAGTTCCCGTCCATAATCGCAGGGAGGCAGTCTATTATCTAGCAAAACTTTGTGGTATTACATATATTTTTTCTATGGATGCCGTTGTTGCATCATATAAAGGTTGCGTACTTATTAACCGCGAAACTTCTTCCCATACGTAAAGCCCTCTTCTCTTCATTTTCCCATACCATTCCGCACGTTCTTGACCATAGTACGGGAAATCAAACAATATGTGGGCAATATTTTCTTCCCCTTGTCTGCACATACATTCTTGATCACTCCTCAGTCCCCTCTTACATCAGTACGCATTATCTCCATGCCCAGTCAATGCTTCTATCAATGTTCTTGTGGAGTAAACATTTTTTATTTTTAACTACATAATGTACATTCGGTATAAAACCATACAATCCTTTCCCTTCACTGGATCCATTCCATCTGAACTGCCAAGATTCCCAGATCGTTTTCCACCATCCCTTCTCTGTCAAAGCAAGTGATACTTCATCGATATGTACCGTATGGTTTCGCCGAACATGATATCGCAAGACATACTCATCCAATTGTAGATCTATTGGTAAAAGTCCTAATAAAACTAGAATGGATTTTGTCGCTATGCTTTTGTAACCGCCAAACCAAGTCTTAGGCGTTTGATACTATATATTTTGCGTCCAAAATGCGTTTACCCTATACAATACTTCCATAGGTCATCATAGGTGCCATAGCTCCTTATACAGTTGTTGTAAGTTTTTACACGATAAATTTTGTTTATTCATCCCCACGCGACGTAAACCATAAACCATTTTCACTATTTTTGCGCGCAAATAGTTCACATGTTTGTTGGATGACAATTTATCGTCTAGGACCACCCAAATTTTTCATCTGGTCAACTATACGTAGTCGCCAAGAGCCAAATTTCATAATTGGGTATCGTTTGCCCAAGAACCATCCCTGCTGTTTTACTTTCTGAGATTGTCAATTCCATACGTAACTGTACAGCTTACCTAAGATTTCAGCTCCTCTCTGTTCAATCATTCTTCTGCTACTTCCGCTGACTAAAACCACCGGGTCATCTGCATAAGCGGTGTAATGTATATCATCCCTATCCAAAGAGTATAATAAATTATTTAAAATCACATTCCAGAACAAGGGGTCAAGATTCCCTTGAGGACATCCCTTTGTCAATGTACGACGCAATACCTCATTTCCTATTTCTAACAGCACATAGCGATCTCCTAAATAGTCCTGCACTCAATTCAATGTGCGTTCCTCGACGCATTTCTTTCGCAATTCTTCCCACAGTATCTCCCAGGTCACACTATTGAACGCTTTTTCATAGTCAAGAAAGATCAATAATTTATATTTGTTTTTATCGCAGGCTATATCGTTCTTAAGATGTTGTAAAGCATCCTCTGTTCCTTTACCCTTTACGAATCCAATCTGTTTGTCACTTATTTTTCGTGCTATTGGGTATTGGATTTCTCGTTCAAGTAGTTTGTCGAACATTTTACCAATAACTGGTAACAGAGTTATTGGATGGTACGCAGATGCTAATTGTGGATTTTTATTCCCTGGTTTCCTAAATAGCCGCAGGTCGCCTATTTTCCACGCATGTCCTATTTGCTTACATATATTAAATATAGCCGTGATCTCGTCTATTTATCTAAAGGTCGTTCGTTTTATCATATCTGTTGTAATTTTATCAAAGCCTGGGCTCTTCCCCGTTTTCATCAATTATATGATTTCCTGCACCTCTAAAACTGTAATTTGTTCTTGATCTTGTAAAGCTTCAAAAATATATTTCCGCTGTTTCATAATTTGCGACGACCCACAATCTAAAACCCCTTCTACAATTTTTATACCGGTTGTTAACCAATCAGAGGTGTAGGTACCGTCATGCTTAATGCTTTGCCATACGACCTTGTTCTGTAATCTGTCCCGTCCCAGATGATAAGGTGTGCCCCATATATTTTTTGTCACACTCTCTTCCATAAATTTCTGACAGAATTCGCGTTTTTGTTTGCCGTAATTCTTCAATTGTGCTGTATGCTGAAGACGCGATTTTTCCCGTTCACATGTACCCTTTTTTTGCTTTTGGTACTGCCGACGCTTTCACCAAACTCTCTTCTTTTCCATGGTTATTTCTGCAGACCACCAAGGCTTACCTGTTTGATATCCATCAGTGTGTAGTCTACAATTTGGTGTTATTGTCTTAATGATAACACGCTGCAATGCTAACACTCTTTGATCAACATCCATTGATTCATCTGGTTCAAATATAGTCCTTACGGTCGTATCATGGTGAGACATTTTGGCCAATTAACCCTCCTATAGTTATGCATTCCCTGTTGTTGCATATGAACCTGCTCTATTTCCTCTATTGTGTACAATATGAGCGAGTGATCACTTTTCATATCCTGATTCAAACACCAACCTGTCGCTGTAGTGTGTAGTTCGTCTTTGTAAAGTCAAATCTATTATTGAATTTCCATTGCAAACGTTGGAAATCCTTCGATATTGACAATGCATAAGTCGCATTGTAGTATCAAGCCCACTTATTTACTTTATCTCCTTTATAAGAGCGATCATCCATCAAGGTCTCCCCCAACATATATCTCTTTATCTTTATTATTACGGATTATATGCTGCACTCTATTAAGTATCGAATTGGTTTTGTTGGAATACTTAACATATACGTTGATGACCATAACAGTAATATTCTCTTTTGTTAACGTAACCACTTGTATGTAGCGAAATGTAAATTCTAAGTGCTCCAAGACGTGTATCGTAGTATTTACTATCAGAATTCTCCTCCTTTTTTATATATTAATCTGTGGTGCTTTGGCACATTAATAATTTTCCCGTATGTAGTACATGGTTCTTGGCGAAGACATATATCGATTTTATTTGTTTGTACATAATCAAACATCTGTTATCCCCATATATCCTCTTTGTAAGTTTATTTGGAGTACATTAATCACCATGAGTTATTGCTGACAACATTATCCCTCTAACGCAGTAGTATTCTTTGCAATTAGTACTACGGACAGAATGGTTTGCTTCCCAACCTTTGCACAAACAATTCACACATTTTGCTAGATCATCCTTATGAGAACACATGTCAAAACAGTGACATTTTTCCGCATAATGGCCACATGTGTCATGTTTTTCTCTACAGTCCTTGGCCATGTGACCAAATCTTAAACACCGATGACAACGCAAGGATTCGTCTGCTATCTGGTATGACATGTATAAAACACGTATCTTCTTGTCTACCATTAATCTACGATAGAGTCCAGTACCAATTTCGAGTATCCAGTGCCGAGTCGTCCTATCTTTCCACCTCATCTTTCGAAGTATCCTTATTCGTAGAGCTATTTCGGTTCAAAAGCGGTTCTTTACATATGAATCACCAATCAAAATCGACACAAAAGCTGAGAATCGCTGTTTCCAACTGCAGCAACTAGAACATCGTTTCTATTAGTAAAAGAGTATAATAAAACATACGAATTGATTTTGCAAAAATTCTTTAAGAGTTGTCAGAAAACAAATAGGAGTACTGTAAACCATATTCACTTACTCAATAATCAACGTGCAGTGATACAATTGAGCACACGGCTCCTCGGTGACTAAGTAGTTGGAATGATGGGTCTGGAAAGTCTTTGATGTAAATTCCTGCGGCTGAATATTTGCGTGACTTAAACTAAATTTGAATGTAAACCAAATTTGAATGTAACAGTTCAAAGAGTAATCAATAATCGTATTTATAATCGAAAATTTTTAAGTGAAATGTTCTCATTTCATAAATTCTTTCTACAATTTACAAACAGTGCTTTAAATTAAGTAAAATAATCTACATGTAGTTTATTCTCATGTTCATCATTCCCCCGTTCGGTGAAACAAACATACATAATGTGGCTAGTAAAATGACAAAGAAACGAATCTGTTGATATCTGTGATTGGTAGATGGTATACTCCACAGGGAAAATAGTACCATCGAAAATGTGATGGCACATGGCATGTTCTAATAATTATTGGTGATGCCTTATTATTGCCTTATTATTATGAGTCAGGTCTTCAACCCTTTGAAAATAATGAGAAGAGTCCTACGCCTGAGTGAGGACGATGGGGGTCAGCGATGCTGCGCTCTGGTGGCAGAGGCGTAAGAAACGCTCTACCCATGGTCACTTCTTCTGCTACGCACGACTTCCACCAAGGTACTCTCACAGAAATGCATGCGAAGGAAGCACATTTTCTGAAGATGAAATAAGTTTGTTCTGAGTAAATGTATCTTACAAATAACTGCTGACAATAGTGAATTATGACATAAATGTTGACTGGTGTACGATGTATTTCGCTCTTCAGAAGATAGTGGTTTAATTCTTTTGTCAACGGGAAATGTGACGTGCTATTGAAGCTTTTCAACTTGTGGCGATAGGAGGTAGGAGTTGGGTGGTAAGGCTATTGTTAGTAGGTGGGCCGGTTATCTGAGCTTACTAACAACTTGACCCACGTGGAGATGTTAGTAGGAGTAGTTGGTAATAGTAAGAGTTAGGGATATTAGGAGTAGTATGAGGTGGATAGAAGAAGGAGTGTTCGCTTTTCTATAGTTTGCTATATAAACTGGGACACTGAAGTGACAAGCTACAGATTTTATCTAACCCCGGCTGGAATTGAAGGTAGCAAGCAAGCATGTTATCCTCAAGTAAGAACCGGAAGGGCATGTTTCAATTGAACACATATCTCGAACACTGTTCTGGAAGATTGAAACACATTCTTGAACTATTTATTTGTATATATAGTTTAATAACATAATTTCCGTCGACTGTTTTATGCCTCAATCCTATGTGAAAATTTGTGTGAGTTAAGAGGAGTATAGTTCGTCCGATTTCAGATTACTTTGAATGGAGATGTTTAAGATACTGCTCATGTTTTCCAATAGTACTAAGAATTATCTTAACTAGGGGTATAATCTTAGCAATCATCAGAGAAATATACTAATGCAAGCAGAGAAATGTTATCTATATTCTTCATCCGGAATCTCCATGTATCAGAACTTCTTAATCACTTCATTTCGAATCGTATCACCAGTTCGTGGAATTACCAAAGTACCTTATACCTAATATAATGGATATTATATAGATTATATTATTCCAGCCATTGATGTTGTATACTGATTAGATTTCTGCCGATGCATGCCGTAAATATTAATTTGGATTAATGAAACGAAGCATTAAATCATGCACACAAATATATTCGCTTCCGCAGGATTCAATCTCAGAGCCTTTCCCCGTAACGTCACTTACGACGCCTGCGTATTATCAAAGTTCAAATGTTTACATAGCGTATAAAGTTGTTTTTTTTAAATTCATTGTTACATTGAATACTCTTTGTATCGAACGTGACGTGCTCGCGAACCAGTTTTTCGCGGAGCCTTACGTCGGCTGCCCATCACGAACGCAACGCGTCGCAAATTAGATCCGGTTGAGGAAACACGCGAGGAAAGGAAGGAAGGAAACGAGTGCTGTGCAAATGGTACAAAACACAGCAGGATGAGTAAGAACCTGCCGCCTTCAACTGGATGCCAACTCGTTCTAGATTCCAGATGTTGGTGGTCATTAACCTCTCGCGTCCTGTCTTTCACAACGAGGTTCTCGCGTAAAATGGTTCTGACCGAACTCATGCACCGATTCCGCATGCACTCGATATAACTCTACAGGATTTTATTTATTTGTTCCAGGCTTAGTTCAAGTTGATTCAGTTCATAAAACATATGTTGTGCAGTGTTACACACAAAATATCGCACAACGAAAATATTTAAGGAGGCGGTTTCTAAATGTTCCGTTTAGAATATGTAGTGAGGGAGAAAATTGAACTTGATTTTCAAGAAAGAGAAGTTACGTGCGAACAAAACAGAGTTACTCGCGAATGATAACAACTGATTTTTTGATAATTTCAATGATTATGTGTAATCAATCCGCAAAGAGTATGCGATTCGGAACAGGTCTTCATCGTTTTAAAATACACGAGCTGGCAGGAGGCAATATGTGATAACGTAGGTACGTGTGAAACCGGTACTTAAGTGCACGCAGTATTTGTGCCATCTGGGTTCACTTATCTCCTGCACGGTGTCTCAGAGTTTCCAGCGTTAGGTTGGGTGGAAATAGTGTACAACGGGTCAACAGATCTGCAGTCAAAGCAGGAGTCGATTACTGGCATGGGACTATTTTTACCTGGCCGAAAGTTTTCACGTGTATTACTTTTCCACCTGTACACGGAAGAAATATATGCATAAACTAGAGGCAAATCATAAGCACGGAGATATCAACACTTCGCTAGGTCGAACAGGCAATCCAAATACAAATCAGCAGGGAGAAGATTCCTGGCAAATATGTAACTAGACTATTACTAAAAAGACTATTTTCTTACCGAACCACAGTAATGTAGTCAATATTTCTTTCTTAAGTGATGCTTGATTAAGTGAACTTCTATTCTGTTTACAAGGGTAGTTTTGCATACCTTTAGGAGTGTGATCACATAGACATTTACTTATAACATATTATATTAAGGAATTTTTACTGTTCAATATTAAATTCTAATAGATGTGCGTGACTGCTTCGGAGTGCAGTGGTGTAATGCGTTTTGCTTCCGAACTCAAGGCGTCGCAAATCAGTTCGGTTGAGGAAGCAGTAATACGTAGATAAGCAGGAACCACTCTTACGTATTTCATTGAACATTGATTTAATGATATCAGATGTGATCTTTCCATAGACGTGCATCCTGTCTTTCTGTTTCTTCATAAAACTTACACTCAGTATTTACTTATGAGTACACTCAGAGAGGTTGATTAATTTATTATTATTATTTTTCTTCTTTGTTGACATATCATGTATTTCAATTTTGACATCTTCTTTGTTGCAAGTTGCTCCAGATGCGTACCAGAAGCATGTTTGTGAATCGCTCTTCTAAAATATTTGCTTATATAAGGAACAAGAGACCAATTCGTGAAATGATACCATCTTTCTATAGAACCTGTCAATTTAAAACTTCACATGATGTAGAAGTAGTCAATCTGAAAATGCTAAATGCACAACAAACCAACAAAATTGAGTTATAAGATGACAGAAACTCTTCAAAGACATAAATACTTTAGACAATTGAAAACTCACAATAATTTGAAACTATCGAAAATATTAGAGAGAAGAGAAAATTCCTAAGTGTAGTCTGCTAAACGTAGGAAGGGAATTCCAGATAATTTTTCCCGTAGGGAGGAATAAGTTTTGTAGTGGATAAGATTGCCGCATTATAAACATTTATTGGGAAAATAAACATGTTTCTTTTGTGAACAATAAACGAGAAATAAGAAACTTCCTTCTGTGCATGTGAAAATAAGAATAGTTTTGAAGGAACAGTATTCCATATTTGGCGTCGTAGGATGCGAGAGCAGTGGACAGTCGGAAGCACAAAGGTAAACGGATGGACAATGGAGGAGGCGTGACGCGCCGCGAACAGAGAAAGGCGCGGCCGGATGCAGCAGCGACTGACCTCCCGCGGCGGAAGCAGTGACGTTCAATGGACGTTTGCTCCCACCTCCTCCTCCCCTTCACTCTTCAGACCACCTGACCGCGCGACCGCCACTACCCCACTTCCCTACCTTCCAATACTTTCGTGGATTCCTTTGGATTACAAGGGATACTTACGTTCATCAACACTATTAACTATATCCACAGCGTACCAAGTTTAAGGGTTCAGAAAACCCATCACCAGACTGACTTTGGTTCTGTGAATATGTTGCTGCAAGGCTGGCAAGTACAATGGCAACTTAATAAAAGGACGTATAACATACCGTAAAATACAATCAGTGGATTTTGCGATAAAACATAGAACGTTGTTTACGTTAAACAGATATTTCCCGGAATTCATGAGCGGCCATGGAAATGTTGGAAAATACTTCAAGGAGAGGACGTTGCGAGAGAGAAGTGACTGTACGTGTGGAAAACCGGAAGAGGTATCTCATGTCCTATGGGATTGTTCTTTCTATGGGAATGAGAGAGCGAGGTATATAAATTACGCACAGAAAAAAAGGTAAATGGGATAAGAGGTATGAAAAATTGATAGCAACGAAGGAAAAGTATGAAAATTTCAAGGAGTATGTTACAAAATTAGGTATACAACGTGAGAACATGAATAATAAGGGACGAGAAAGAGAAGATTGAAGTGGCACTAGCAGAAAGATAAAACAAGTAAGTAAATAAAAAAGAACTTTGTAATGACAATGTATCCAGACAGAGAAGTCAAATTGGCTTTTCGCTGATATAAAATGAAAAACAATAATGAAACAGATTCATGACGGTATAGATGATGACCGTCGGTGAAACACAATTTATTCAGGTTGTTCTTACCATGAAGTAACAGAATTGCGAATGAATATATTTATAACTTACGGTGGACATTTCACGTGAGAATGAAGCAGTTAGAGGGACAGGTTTGCAGTTACCATAATTTCCTGCCTTCGGCCATCGCATGTCACATAACTACACCTGGCGAGGAGCAATGCATCACATACCTTTGTGGTGCAGACCACTCCAATTTGTCGCCCTTCGAATCCCTGCTGAGTCTCTTTCCTGTTGCCTCTTTGAAGCAGAAGACTCAACAGTTGTCGCGTCGGAAACGGACATAGTGCACCTTTGAAGGGACCGAGCTTTCGGCTAAAGTGACCACTTTCGGCTACAGTGGAAACAATGCCCGAGAGTGATACATTCTCAGAAATGGAGGTAAATGTTCGATTTGCTTCGGAAGGTTTATTCAGTTTTTTTAGATCTTTTAACTACTTTCCAGGAATGATACTATATAGATAATGGAAAGTACGCATTGAAATATTAATTTAATTTATTTATTTCCAATTATTCAATTATTATAAAGCGAGAGAACAGTAACCATCCCTTGATTAAACTACAGACAAGGTGTGCTTTTTTTCCTTTTAAGCTTTGATTGCATTAGGCGCGACTCTGATTCCTTTTATCGTATGAATAAATAGCAATACGTATCTTTGAATCTATTACCGACATTAACTGTGTCGTGTAATAATTGTAAGAAAGGTACTATGCATTCTACACAAAAATATTTTTTATTTATTTATCTTGTTCTCTTCACGAGGCACTGAGGTAAGTTTCTTGAACATTATTTCGGCTTTGGCACAAGCGTAACAATAAAATTAGTATGATTTACTCCAATCAATGATCAGGGACTGAATTAGCGAGCATTCTAAAATCATATTTCCATATACATATCTGGTTTTTACTCCCTCTAATTTTCAGAACCCTCATTTTTCTTGCCTATTACGTTCTGACTAAGTATTGATGAGACATTCCCAAGTTTGGTTTCAACATACACTCTATCTCCAATAATATTAACAATTTCCTCAGAATTATTTACATACAGTCTTTTAAATTTAGAACTGACTAATGTCGAAAAATATTGACGCTTATGAAAAGTATTTGTTTATGATATCGCAGCTCAAGAAATGAGATATATTAGGGTCACTGAAATGACACGATAAGTCTCTATAGCATAAATTTTGTTGAACTCTAAAAGAATCTCAAAGAGATAAAAAATATGTCGTAGATATGTGACGAATGTTTTAATATCAATATTGCAGATATAAAATATCAGTTTATCTTGACAATAACAGATATTGGAATGTTTTTATAACTTTTAAATAGAGGATTCAGTACTATTTTATGATTTTAAATAAAATCGGTTTATTTTTCTTAAATGAGAATTCCATAAAAAGGAAGTATACGTTGATATTTTGTTTCTTTCTTTATTCCTCTGACATCGCAATATAGAGCAATTCCTAATATAATATAAGAAATATAATTTGCTTCTACCAGTTTCGACAAAATTAAAACAAAGATGTAACTTCGGATTTCCTACATTCTAAAGGTAAAATAAACTTGTTGAATATAGTTGCAACCATTGTCTGGTAAAGAGTAGTGATCTAAAACTTGTTTCTTTACAATCATTTTTACAATATAGATATACCCTAATTACTCACCCCTATTACATTAAAAAATCACAAAAAAGAAGCATCTGTGCATTTCCGAGTTCATCACTCCAATTTTCGGTATATGATTCTCAGAGACGAACTCGATCACTGATGGTTACGAGTTAAGGTCAAATTCATCGACAAATATTCGTAATTTGATTATTCACCGATTCGATAATTAGTTTTCAGGTGTTTCTGAGAAAAAAATAGATATAATTTTTTTAAAATTTAAATATACATTTTGTGGAAAAATAAGTCCAAATAAGGGATGAGTCGGAAAGGTGATAATGGAGAACCAAAGATTAGGAACTCCAGACTTTTTCCCTTCGTAGTTCAAAGCTTCGATTCATGGGATCCTTGTAAATCTCCCTCCGCAGGTAGAGAAACGTAGCGACAGGCGCCGACGCGTCTGGCCCTTGCAATCACCCCCGCGTCTCTCCCTCCGTTGTGTACTTCATGGGGTGAGAGGCAGCGGAAGCAGACACCTGCCCAGCGACGTCGCCCTCCGCCCTCCAGGCCGGATGCGGAATGGCTCAACTCTCACGCTTTTCATTCCCAGGGGAGCAGAGATTCTTTTGCGTTTTGGAGGACACAGCTATGACCCGTTGACAAGTGACCTGCATAGATGCTAGATGGGTATCAAAGCATGATCAGACTAATGAAATCTTTCTGAATCCACCTTAAAATTCATTCATTTAATATGATACATATTATGTGGATCAATAAATTCTAGTACTTCTAAGTCATCCCCATTATAGACAAAGAAACTGAAAAGTGACCCCGATGGTCAGAACGATTAATGAGACAACTGGATGACTATATGTCTCCATGAGTCTTGTAAATCCGAGTTAAGATAGACCTAAACGACATGGGAAACGGGCATTCATTGTAAAAATATCTGAATAATTAATTGATTGTCCAGGCACAAGACAATGCTGGGCAATTTCAGGAATATGAAAGCCGACGCTTCATCACAAGACACAGAAAGAGGAAGAAACTTAAATACTTTTGACCCCGGACTTCAATGAGATTTAATAGACCTCATCTCTATTAGTATCATAAGAAAATGGAATCTCTTAGGAGTGGTATTAAAAGGAATTCAATACGAAGGATTAAATACTATTGCTAAGTAAGACCTTCTCTAGATACATCACGGATTCAGGAAATCATATGATGAGGGTTCAGTTTTATGTACTGTTAAAAATACATTGTTAGAAACTTTATTATACTTGTACTTAAATTACATAGTGTTTAAAATTGATGAATCTGTTTTTAAGAGGTTAAGAAAGTATTGGAAAATAGTGCTCTACAAACCATGCTCATATCTTTCTCTCTAAAGAACCGTTAACATAAAAGGAGAAGTTAAAAATTAAAGGGACAAAAGTATTTGATAAATTATCATGATGGATATACCATTGACCACCCCGATCGCTCGGTTCATCGAATCTGGATCACTACTTCAAGGAATGTGTGAAAACTCTCGTTTCCAAGAATCAAGTTATCTGCATTAAAGACCTCATTGATCCAATATCCGTTGCGGCTGCAAGTGTGTAAGGAATACCTGGAATCTATGAAATTGTTCTCCAATCACTCCAGTGGTACCAAACTCATATTAATACCGTGAACATAATTTTAAACAAATTTTCTAAACTTTGCTCTGAAAATCTCTTATAAGCGACCTATATTACACAATTTTGTTTCTTTTACGTCTATATCCTGAGCTCATGTCTCAACCAAAAACACATTTTCATACAAAACGTGATTAATAGAGTGTTCTGAAACACTCAGATCCTACAAATTTAGTATTATGTTCTGAACTATTCTGTACTGTATATAAAATAGTGCTTCTCTTTATTATATTTTACTATTACTCATTATTTTCTTTTTTTACAAATTCTAGCTTCTCCGGGACATAGGTCCCATACGTCTGCCACTGTATGCGCCATGGGAATGTGAAACATGGTTAGGAGCAATGTGGTGATAAACGTGAATCATAAGGCATTGTTAATTAAGGACTAGGACATGTTCAGTAAATTCAAAGATTATGTACCTGTGATAGGCATGGTAAGGGATGAGTATAAAAAAGTGTTATTTGGAAAAGTGATAAAGACCACTTCGTAATGATGTTTATCGTAGGAGATGCGGTTTTGTAGACTACATACCAAAATAAATTACAAAAACAAAAATGTACACGCCAGCAAAGTTCATTTCTGTTACACGTCTAGTGTGAGCTAGACGCATTTTCTCGAGCAGCAGATGCGTTGTGCGCGAGTCGTGGACAGAGACGAGGGACGTGTGGTTGGCGCAGCGACCGTCCTTGCGAGTTGCAGCGGCAGCAACGTTCGTGTTCAAGCAAAGGCCATTTGCGTTTGATTTACGATCGCTTGACGATGGCAAAGTGCGACAGCAGCAACAGCGGTTCACGCCCGTCCACGCAACGCGGAATGGAACAGGGGACAACTTGGACCGCTCTCCTTCTTCTCCTTTCACACTCCCACTCTCTCTCTCTTCCCCTCATATACTCTCTCTTCGCCAGTGTTCGAGGGGGGGGGTGGCATTTGAAGCTTTGTCTTTTCATATTTCAATACAGTACTTTAGAAAATTGCCAAGAAAGAATCACTATACTCAGTACGGGGAAATTAAAAATGATCATATAGTTTGTGTAACTTTGTAATAAATTTTGATATACTGTATGCACTATATACGTTGACCTATTATTCTTTTCTGACAGGGTTTAATTAATTTTTCTTTAAAGATTCCTACAGTTCTTTATTATAATGGAGAACAATAATTCCACAAAACCCGACACAATCTTTTAAAATAATGCTTAATTCCCCTTGTTGGATCCACCTCTGACCATATCTCACTGATCAATGTTGTATATGTTTAGTCCCACACAAACCCTAGTATACACGTTTTTCTTTTTGTTTCATGTAATCAATGCATTCCGAAAATAGCAATTTATCACCGATAACTAATCCTAGGAATTTATGTTGTGTTACTATTTCAACTTTTTTCCATATACAATTTTTGTTGTGGGATTCTTCTATTTACCCTTGGGTGACCAAACCACCTAGCTTTAGTTTTCGCTTCTGGAGTCGTAATATATTCTTTTCGTTGTTTTCTCTAATGCTTGAATTCCTATTTTGCATTTATCTTCCAAATTAAATCTGCGTATACATTCTACTGTCACTCTTAGATACAGAGTCTAGACACACTGACTTGAGTGTAGTTTAATTCCCTGAATGCTTAGGTCCACCTGGTTCTCGTTTACGATCATTTTTATTCAAAAAGGAAAAAAAAGGAAAAAAAAAATATAACATGTAACTGAACAATAATTTTTAATTTTCCAAGATATGTGCTGACTCCATTGCGGTGAGTTTAGAGCACCCGTAGTTCATTGAGCATGGGCGTTACCAAAGGAATGTTCATGGAGGTATGAACAAATAATTTTATTCGACTTGTGGTTGTACATTTTACCATAAACCCAAGAAAAAATTACTTTTTCATGCTTACAAGTTATTCCCTTATAAATACATTTATTTGCGGTATATTCAGTAGGAATTATTGTAAAGTACTGAGAAAGGAGAGCTATCACATTCCGAAACCATATTGATACCCTTAATTTACTTCCATCGTAGCATGGAAATGGGCGCCAATTACATGCTGAATTAATCAAATACATGAATCAAAGTAAATTACATGCTTTACAATCAAATGAAGTGAAATCATAACAATAAGAAATTATTAAATATTGTCTTAACATGATATACATTAATTATTTAATTTTAATGAATTGAAATATTTTATGTCATTAAATTAAATTATTTTTATTGATATTCTGTTTCCTTGTTTCCTTTACAGAATTAAGTAATTTGGGTAAACTAGTGTATTAGGAATATTTACAGCATTCCCAGGACCCTGCCAATATCTTGAGCCCAATGTACTGACACGGGGCTCTAATTTGCCTCTGAACAACTTGGATGGGGAAGACTGGAAAGGGATGACAGGCACGTCTCGCTAAAAGTGGATTACAGAAATACATTAAAACCGTTGAGTACACGAAAACACTAGTGTGCAATACCCAGTTCCATTAACATCGTCTCGATATTCGGTATGTGAGAAGCCGTGTGGCATACCTTGAATTGCAGAGCTGCGTCTATATTTGACGAAAATTTAATTTTTGTGTGTACAGCGTATTTAGACGATATTTTGAACCGAGATGTCCTCCATTGTAATGAGTTGAAAGAAATATGGAAATGCGAATTTTCAAATTTTATTGCAGTATTCATCTAAATGCCAATCGTCAGTTCCATGTTTTGATACAGCAAAGTACGGGGAATTTGGACATACAAAGATAATATAACTTCAGCGCAATTGATAATATGAGACTGGCGATAGGCTAGAAGACTAATTTACTTATTATCTGATTACAGCAAGATCTGAAGAGCAGTAGCTTGCTTACGATGTTTAAATCGTACAGCTAATCTTTAACATATATTGTTAAATCAATTTTAATCTAACCACATAATGCAAAGGTAAATCCTATTTATGCCACAATAATGCTGAATATTAGTTAAATCCTTGTTTGAAATATTTCTAAGTCTTGTGTATGAAGCGTATGAATTAAGGTAATAATCAAATGTCAAATGCGAAAGGGTTAACCTTAGCAGCAATCTTTGAATAATACTTTGTGAAATGTTCCAGTCAACATCTCCGGTTTCCCGACTAAAGATTTACGATTTTTTATTCGTCATTTTTTATGTGCGCTTAAATTTTTTGCTGTGTGCGATATTTTGATCCTCGTCGGAGTTGTAAATACAATTTGCTTTTCTAGGGTGAGAGAATCGGGTTATTGGCGGAGAACAGTTTACATTATCGGAATGCATCACGGAACGCTCAATTATAGCTGTAAAAAAGAGATGTTATTTACAGCAAATAATTTGGCTTGAAATCAAATATAATGGTAGGTTGAGTAATTGCATGCACTACACGATAAAGAATTACAAGAATAAGTGGGAATTTCGTAGTAATTTCTTTTATAGACAATCAATAATTTCTGCTAATTCAATTAAATCTTCAAAAATAAAGGAAGTCAGTTGATGGATTTTAAAATTATCCATTTGTTTTAAAATCAACCAACGTTTCGATGTCTAATTTGACATCTTCATTATGGTTTCTTCATAGGAAGTAATACTGATTAATCATAAAATTATTCTACATTTATGAGATTGAAGACAATCAGAAAATAGACTTTATTGATAATTTATAAACGATTTATCTTTTTACAGTTTTATCCTTTACGCACTAAAAAGATCAAAGAAGAAAAAATGAGGCTTAAGAAATCAGAGTCTTGAAATGAATTGATCGGGGAAAAGGTATTTTTTGTTACCTAGACATAAATAATTAAGGTATTATATCTGTCAGAGTGACTAGGCTTAAGTACCCTCAAAAAACTTATCAAATCATAATATGAACCATTCCCTGTCCAGTGCTGATGAATTTTTATACCCTTACGGCGCAAAATTTTGAATTATTTGACTTTAAATTACTATGGAGAAACGGGCTTGATTTTTGACATCCTGGCAAAAGTACCGGCTTGACATAGCGAAAAAACTTACTAAAACATAGCAAATGTAAATAGGAACGCAATGATGTTATCAGACCTTACGGGGCATTTACAAGGGTTATTGACCAAAAACTGGGGAAAATACTGTTCTAACGGAAGTGGTAGCTGTATCAGTGTGACTGAAGACAATGCGACCCTTGCCAAAGAAAGAGTCAAATGACAATCTAAATGTATTGTAAATTCTAAATGTAAAAATTGATAAGTTTAAAATCACAACATAATTGTCCTTGGCCAACAGTAAAAATCATTAGAATGAATTACAATTAATTAGAACTACTTTGATGAATATTTCCAAGTTTTGTGGATAGTCGGCAACTTGACTTCAGTCAACACGGATATAATACCTTAAATGCAATGCACTCCTTGTGTGTGTAGGGGGTTGTGCGGGGGAATTATTGATCCCCACTCCTTCGCCTCCCATATGAACAGGCTCTGGTTGTATGTGACTAAGCTAGTCACTGCGACTGACTAATTTTATATCTTTCTGATGTCACAACTGGAGGTTCTTACGGTTCTGGAGAGGTGATTCTCAGTCAGAATGAGCTGTTGGCAATTTTTTCCTCTAATATTTGGATAAAGAGTTCGCTGTTTTGGTTTCCTTGATATGTCCGTGAACGAAAGACGATCATCGTGGTGAATGGTAACAACATGGCTCCTAACGACTTTGGGAAAAGGAAGCCACGTTGGGCGCACGAGTGATTATGTTCTCGTCGTAAACCACACGTCGCTCGGCGTCAGGGGAAGGAATTACATGGGCATTGATGCGAAACTAATCGATTTTTCCACATGGCGTATTAAAGCGGTTTCAGAAATGCGTATAATATTTAAGGGAAAACCGTTGAACAGACTACTACAACTCGGAACTCTAAGCGTTCGCGCTGAGTTTCCGTTGGATATCTTGGGACTCACCATAACACTATGAACTTAGGACTACGTGCTTCAACAAAAGAAAAAATGATTGCGTTTAACCGAATAAAAAGAGATAAAACCGACGGAATACTCAAAGCCATGTAACTTTACCGAAAATAATGCAATAAGGCTATTTAATACAAATTGCCAACTTTTACGAAATGAAGTAGTATCTAAAAGTATTTTAATAATAGTCACAAAAACGACTATTTACTGTAAAAAAGTACAAATTAATTACAGAATAAACTATGACACAAGGTGATCTTCGCACTCCACGTTCGATGCACAATTAACAGAAGAGCGCCACGAGGACAAGTGCATTGATGATCGATGTTGGTGATAGATATAAGTTTAAAGAAATACGAAAGGGATGCCAACGTAACGTGAGATATTGTTACTATTATGGACGATGACGAAGTAAAAGGTGTTGGCCACAATGTATGCAATCCTGTTCCAACATCAAGCGATTTAGACTGGCAGTAGATAAATAAATAAAGAAATAATTGTCAAGAGAGCAGTTACAAGCTGTCTATAATCATGTTGAGGACAATAAACTAAGTTATAGCTGCTAATTTACAATAAACTGATAAACATAGATTTATTTTTCTTCGGTCGCATTTTCTCTGAGTAAAGTTATATGACTTGGAGTATTCTTCCCTTTAATTCACTACTGCACTGTTTCATGACCACACATAAGAAATAATAAGATAAAGTTGACCATTGATAAAGAAATCTTTGACCCTTGCGTTTTTTGATGAGGTAGGAATTAAACTTGAGTGAAAAGATGTAACGTGAAGTGGCACAAATAGTTAGAAGACGCGAACAAATTGAGAAAATCGAGTGTTTCACTAGTTGTAGATAGCGTTTGCTTATTACTAATTCACTTAATTATTCGAAGTACCTAATGCGTCCAACTGTGGCTTAAACAAGTAGTATTAGTATCTTCACTGTATAGAAGGTCTAATTACGTCTTCTATGTTTAAATATATTTTCAATAATTGATCGACTATTTACTGACGTATATTCGATTTCAATACCACTATACAATGCTATTCAATACTATAGTATTGACCAATATTCTCATGTTTCGACACCTATTCGTGCCATCATTAGAAATGACCTTCATAAAAAACTCACCTCGTAGTATAAATTTAAGGTCCGATACAGAAAAATTATCGAATGCGTAGGTACACCTGCATTTTGAAAAGTTTGTTCTTTTTGTTTTCTGTTGTAGATTACAAACATTATGTATATATATTTTTAAATTTAGGTCATGTTGATATGTATTTAATAATATCGTAATCTCCTAATGATGACACGAATAGGATTCGTATAGTTGTGAGAAAGTTTGTAAATACAAATGTATTAAATTCGAATTATACCTCAGTAAATGGTCGATAAATAATTGAAAATATGTAAGTGTTTTTCTTTCGGAACTAAATTACTTCGTTTCAGTAGAACTCATATTATTTGTACTTGTGATTTTATCTTTGAAGAGTGCCGATAACGAAATTCCCGTTTCAGTTTATTTAACTTTATCATAAGATACGTAATGTCACTATCTTTTGTGACATTAGTTATCACTATGTGATATCAGGCTTTTTTTTCTTGAGAAGTAAGAAGAAATAGTCTCTTAAATAATATTATATTCACATTTCGTATTAAAACCTTCGAAGCTGAATGAACGAGAAATCACAGAAGTAAATTATCAGTTACTCAGTTATCTGCTCATCCTAAATGATATGCAAAGTGTTCAAGTTTACAAAATGGTATAGATTTTGCCTATAGTCTGTATGTTTGTGACGGATGTAAATATTCTGAGAAATTCCACGCTGTGAATTGATCACACAACCATTGCCCGGAGATCACATTCCCCAAAAAGTAGGTTTAATATTACTATATCTTTTCCTTTTTCTCCGGGAAACATTTCTTAAAAGGAAGGAAAATGAATTTATTTCAGAATAATGAATTGTTCAACAATCTTCGCGAAACCAAACCTACTATGCAATGAGCAAATATGATATACCTATGAATCACAGTAGTATGAAACGAGGTCTTGAATCTGTTTAAAAGAAGTACGCTTATTTTCAAACTAAGAAAAATATACAGCGGGTCATAACATCTACATGGAAAGTGTAAATTACATCTGTCCATTTTACCGAAATTTCTTTATTTTCTTGAGTCGCCAATTTATTTTGAGGACTCTGGCAGATGGATCCTCCACAGATGCTTATTCTTTCCTTGCATCTGTCCCAAAGTCCATTATCTCGAAACAAAATACTATTCTCAGCAGGCCAAGATCCTTCATGCATCCATTGCCTGGTTTCTGGCTTCTCCAAGGGTTCCACAAGAATCCACAACTTTCACCCGTATGCAGTGTTTGGGTTCCTAGTCTTCAAATGATGGAAAAGGGTCGTGTTAGGAACCAAAGGTCTGAAAGCAGTAAGCGATTCGTCGGATGCCTCCACAGCTTTTGAAATCGGCGCATCCGTGTATGTTTGCAACACATTGGACCCCGCACTGCCGCAGCTGTCCGTTCAAGCACTCGACTGCGGTTTTCACTCCAACAAGAAGGGTTGACAAAGAAAAGAGAAGCTAAAATTAATGAGTTTCCTTTAAAAATTGCGATGGAAATTATATTCCGTAACCATTGATATGAGGAACAAAGACCAATTAATATCACTTGCATTATTTTTTCAATATCTTGTATCGTGTATCACTTGGCACTTCCTTGCATACAATATATTTTTAAGTTAAAATTAATTTCATTGAAGTTAGTCAGGAAAACCTACTGGTTCACATTGAATGGATGAAGGAGCCGTTGTGTGAAGACGTTGATGTTGACGAATGAATAGATGAATTTCAATAAAAAAATTGCGATCGGAAGATAGTAGACATGAAGGTAGGGAAGGGATGTAGAGGTTGGAATGCATAATAGACAAGAGAGCTAACTCTGCTAAAAAATATAAACAGGCTGAAGGTTGTATCAAATGAGAAGAAAACACGTATGTGGGTGATAGGAGTCAATAGAGAAAATTTATATTTATAGTAAGACTAAAGAGGGAAAATAATATAGACTGTCTTTCTTGATGAATCGCTAAAATGTATACCTTATGTCGAATTCCTCTTGTGATAAGAAGAGAAAAATTGAAAAACTAACAGATTTGGTATATGGTATGCACCGAAACTGGTTCAACTTTTAATTCCCAAGACAAGATAATTAACAGAGAAAATCGTATGTATGAATGAGAACTATATCAAGGGTCTGTGCAGAGCAGAAGGTGGGCAAGGTCGAGCGAAGTAGATAACTGTCATCAGTACACTCAGAATTAAATGCAAAGGAGCCAAATTCCTAACTCAGTTTCTGTTACTCGTAGAGTTTACCATTATTTATCAATCAACGTGGACTGCCAACGGCAATTTGTCCAAATGCTGAAGCTGATGTGATATTCTCACACACTGTATTTTAAATGATGAGTTAATTAAATATATGTGAAATTAACACTTGAATATATTGAACAGATGTGCGATTAACGCCAGGTATTTTTTAATAGTTTATATGTCTCTTCTTTTTATTTTTTTAAAATTCCGTTATTTTTTATTTGTGGTGTTAATAAGGGCGTACTCAGGAACCCCTCCCTTGGCTAGAAATGGTCGATTGGTGAAGATGAATCATTTAAGAATAGTAAGTACAACATATTACAAAGAAACTTAAAACAAAAAAGGGTCATTGATACGATAATGTCATCCATGAAAAGACAAAATGAATTCTGAAAATAATTTCCTATAAGTTGTGTCAAGCATATATTTACCCTCGTATCATAGAAATAGGATATTATCCTAAAGTATGGAAAATTGACATGATGCGGTTGTTTCTGAAAGGTAAGGATAAAGATCTACATAATAAAAAAAATAGTATATGCTTATCACGTTTCTGGAAATAGTTTTTTTTTCCATTCTTAGATATTAGATGTAACAACTAACAATAAAGTTCAAGATCACGCCCGTTAAATTAAGAATTAAATGATTCATCCAGAGGAGTACTGTCGTTGCTTAAGAAATTAGCAGACATTGTAAGGAATAATAGGAAAAACGTATCATGTGTATTATGGACAATACTGATAAAACTATTGACAATGCTTGCAGGGGTGACATTATATAACGTATGATGAATGAAAATAAATAGCTTCTCATACAGTATAACAGGATAAGAAAAAAATATAAATATTCATTTTAATAAAATAAGAATCATGATTTTAATAAATCGAGATATTGTGTAGAAAGGAGTAAATAATTGGCGAATGTATGGAAACTAAAAAATGACGTCAAGCTCACAACTAGATATTTATTTTTGTAGGTTGTTGCCTCAACCAGAGCGCTCTAATTACCCAATAATATCCAACCTCACTAATAATGTCCTATGTTTAAGCTGAATGTTTGTAGGGATTTGGTTGTGTCAAAATCTCTTCGATGTGAATCGTTTATTCCTAAAACACCCTATGTTGACGAGCCCTAAAGCCCCCCCCGCCAAAAAAACCACCATAACTAATATTTTTCAATTTTTTTAAACTGTCTCCATTAAAAAAGGTTGTTTTCCTTGTTTGATGTTCTCTTTTTTTATTTATTAAGGTATACTAGGTCATTGATGTGAATTATAATTCCCATGGTAATGTTCCATTCTTGAATATTGTTTTTAATTAACCTCGTAAGATCATCAGAACACAACGTAATAGCATTAAAGAATTAAATATGAAATTAACCTTAAAATAGGTAGTAATTTACGTAGTATAATCTATTCACTCCGTGTTTGGTACCTTTTTCATTATTCGTACCTGAATTCCACATGTTTCATAATATCTGCAATATCTTAGTTATTAAATAAAATCATTTTTCAAGTAGACATCGTCAATAGGTGAATATTGGGCACAACCGTGGACCGAGCACGATTGTGAAACGTATTACTTGGATCGGTCTCGCAGGTAGCCGGAGACTGTGCTCATCGCGAAATGAATAACATATAAGTACGTACACCATGTACAACGAGGTGAAAATGGTGAAGCATGCCGGGATCTTGTGCGTCCACGTGAGATGATGCTACCCTTCCTTCACGAGGAGGTACAAAAAGGCTGAGAGTTGTAGATATTTAAATAGTTTTGGTACTATTATCATAATTAACCTTATCCGTTCCAGAGATGCTCTCTAATTCTTTTTACTTTCCTCCGCCAACTATATACACTACTTTTGAGGTGAACACGATGGATGAACAACAAAAGCACACGAAAAAACATAACCATTGGAAATGTAAACTGAAATACGACGTTCATTCCGCAGGGAAAATTTGAGAATGTGGTCAATGTTTTTTAATATGTTTATGTTTATGCGAAAATGCGTTTGTGAGTATATAGCAGAGCAACAAACGCAAAACTACTCGAGTCGTTTTTTTTTCATTTATTTGCTCTTGGCCTGTATTCCACCACGCCTATTTACTGGATCATTGCGAGACTTTCGATATATTTACTTCATATTTTTACTTTCCCATGATACAGAGTGTGCAAAGAAAGTATTGTAATCGGCGAAAATTGTTTTTGAAATTTATTCAGATCTTTGCGAAATGGCTCCAGGACATTCTATTTTCAAATTTTGGCGAAGATGTCCAATGTCGTATGTGTTTGTGTGTACGCATGTATGTATATATGTTAATAATTTTGTTCCCCCGATAACTTACGAACAAATTGATGCATCGAAACCAAACAAGATTTGACTTGGAATGCATAGGGAATAGAAGTCTATTTCTGAACAGCTCATTCCTACTTCATTTACACACTGCGCTCCACTTCTGGCTTCTTAAAATTCAAAATTTTGAAAATATACATAAAAGCATTTTGATTGGTCAGTTAATTCTGCGTACAGATTGCAAAACCGCATTCCTGTACGTCGAGATACAGCGAAAATTTATTATGCAAAAAAGTAGTCGGAGGCGCTTTTTTTAAAATCTGCCTTATGGGGCCATTGCAAAGAGTTTAATGTTGAATAAAATTAATGTTATCTATACTTGAATGTGTAACTATGATGTTTAGGAGTGTGCCATGTAATATGATGATAAATATTGTGATATCGATTGCTTTTAAATATGTCACCACGTTTATTATTTATAATTTATTATGATTTGTACCTTGAATGCTTTTCTGTTCTCTTAATTTTTAGTGTTATGCGGGACATTTAGGGTCATGAGATTTTGTTATGAATTATAGTTTGAACGTTGAGTGGGGCACATTCCAGATTTTTTCTATTCCTTTTCTTTCACTACTTAACCAGACTTCTATCTGTTCTCGTCTCTGCCACAGATAGACGGGCACTAGATGTACTATCAATCACATTGGTGTATTCTTTTCTTGTTCACTTTTAATAATATCTCTTATTTCTCCTATTTCACTCTCAAATTATCGCCTTAGTGACTAAGTACTCTCCATTGGTGTCCATTTTGTAGTGTCCTATTTTATCTTGCCCGTACTTGTTCATGTATCTTCATTAAATGTTCTAAATTAAAATTTCCCTCTTCATATATACTCATTCCCATGTCGCTATCCTCTCTTTTGCAAATGCATATTAACATTTCCATGATCACTCAGAAATTCCAATAAATAAGGATTCAATTTGAACAAATTTTTCCTCATGAATATAAAATCGACGTTCGAAAAAGAAACGCATAAGAGATACAAAACTATATGTATGAGAGATACAAAATTATATACAGAGCTCATAACCTTTGCAAGGGATTTTGAATGGCTCTTTCTCACCGATTATGGAATATTTACAGTAGTATATTTCAAGCATCCTTTCTCGTTTTCGTTTATTCCAAAGTCCTTCATGAGTGGTTGTCACTTTCACTCCAAGAGCATGATCTTGTCCTGTACTCTTCGGTTCGTCGTTCTTGGAAAGAAGGGGCGCTTGCAGTCTCAGCGACAGATGAAGGACATTGAGGAGACGCAGATCGCCTCCTACACGAGTCGTCCCGTCAGGGGACTTCCCAAGGCACTTACTTCCATTGCGACAACTCATTTTGCAGCTCAAAATAATGCCTGGTGGGTCGCTTGCTCACCGGTAAATATTACATAGAAACCTAGTAAAATTAAGATGAATTGATAATTTTGATTTATCCGCGATAGTTTATATATATATATATNAATGATAATTAATAATTGTTATCAACATCCAATACAGTGTTGTGTTTCCAACACAACTCGACATGTGCATCGATTCAGAACGTTCAAGTCTCTCAGTCAGTAGCTGTATGAGTGTTATTTTATGGAGGAATGGACATATCGTCGGTTTAAAAATAAAACCATGAAACCAATATATTTTTTCTTCGTAGCCTTTGGTTTCAGCTTATAAAAATCTTAGAGAGCGTGCGACATAAATAATTAAGAAGTAGCTTCTGTATGAAGTAATTTACGAAATTATTTCCTCAAAATATGTGTATTTGCGTACAAGCTGACAGTATTTCAACAATTCCTTTTCGATATTGCGAGTTCCTAAACCGTTATTCCTAACAAAAGTATTACTCCAGGCCCGAGGTTCACCGCTGGTACAATCCTTTCGCGACGTAGAATGAAAATGATGTGAAATATTTTGTGTGTGAAAAACTATCACGATAAATATTGTGCACTGTCCATCTTAAGGTTGAATAATATATTTAACATTACCAGAAATGGACGTAAATGTAAGAATTGGAAGTAAAAAGTTTGAGAACCAGTGGTATAGTGTGTTTGTGAACTTTCGCCTTCTCCCATGCGAACGAAAAGAAGAATCTTCTCCGTCGCAGAAAGCGCAGCTGCGGTGGACGCGCCTCAACTGGCCAACGCACGTCGCTAGTCATTTGCGCTCGTCTCTTTTCCTCGCACACGTGCACATGGATTGCACACGTGGCATAGCCAGCCACACGCTCACGTACAAGCCTCGTGCCGGAAAACGAATCGGCACGCGTCCTCATCTCAAATGCTCCACATCGACTTCTCGCGAACGGGATAGGACGACTATGTAAGAGGCGGAAAGAGACAGGGGTAAAACAAATTTACATTTTAAAATGGTACATAATTATGAAGAAAACGAACCGTCAGCACAAGGGATTATTTCCTTACCACCTACGATGCAGTTATACTTCGCTTAACGGACTTTTCTCTATAGCGGACACTTGCACATTTAATTCTATGTTAACTCTGAGTTTCCAAAAGCGGACGCTTCTCAATGGCGGACAAATTTTAATGTCCCATGAGTGATCGTTATAGAGAAGTTTCTCTGTAATATTTCATCCCAACTACAACCCAAATTTTCTTGTTTTCTTTTTCTCGATAGAAAAAATTGATTTAAAGTCCTCTTATTCATCCTTTGTGTCGAGAGAGTAATTCGCCGAATAATATTTTGTTAACAAATTCTGAGGGAAAAAGAGAAGGTTGTATCCTGAAGATGAAGGTTTATCAATTTAGTAGATTTGATAGATTAAGTAGGAGAATTCGACTTTAGATTAAAATTTGACCAATAAACTTTTGCATTAAAAGTTATTTGTCTAAGTATTAGAAGTTATTTGCTATGTAATATTTTGCATCACATTCTGATATATCACGACATTTTTAAATCGGTGAGCATGAGTGGGCCACGTAGTTATCTGAAGTTGCCACCTACTTAGGTTACCTTCCGTCTAGTTTTCCCTGGACGAGCGTTCACTTTTCGTGGAGGTCAAACGAAATTCGCGCGTATTTGATTATCCATCAATCGTTTTGCACCGGTGTGTACCGGAGTGTTAAACCGGTGTGATATGTGATTGTATTGATCGCAGACCTACATCTGGTTATCACATTGGGACCACAAAGTATTTTCAATGCTAACGAAAATTGAAATTCTAATGAAAGTATTATTTATTTTTTTAAATAATATTTTTATTAATTTTTGTCAAATATTTATCAAGAGGTAATGCTATAAAAATTACGATTTTTAGTGAGAACACATGCATATTTTTATAACTTCTGTCCATATGATGTTTTTGACTCATTGTGTGAGTCGGGAGGGAGGGGAGATCTCCTACTTTGGCCACCTAGTATAAATCCATAAAAAAGCTTTATAAAATATTTGAAAATATACATAGATTTTCATGAATAATTCCTCCAAAATTCTATTCATAAAACTATTCATGACCTGAAATTGAAGCATCTTCAAATATGAATATCTAAATGGGAATTAATTACACCTTTTTACATCACTGTATGCCAAGTTAGAGAACGATGAAGGTAGTTGTCATTCAAAAAAAAATCCGGTTCTTGTAGTGGTTTTGTTGGGTCTGGATCGAAACTTCATTCAATATTGGAAACTAAATCTACTTAATATTTATTAAAACGGGCTGATAATATTTTGGAGGGTCCTTAAGAGCATTATATCATTATATGAATTTTCTCTTGACACTGGTAGTCAGTGGTGGATCTAGGCCGTAATCAGGGGTGAGGGGGCTAACCGGGGAAGGATCTGGGGTGCATTTCTGTTTGAAAATCATGTTTTTACAACACAAATTATATATATATATATATATATATATATA
>NNCF01126889.1:131232-149025 GCA_002313205.1 Laupala kohalensis
ATATATATATTATATTTTTTATTTTATATAAAATACATCAACTCATCAAATAGATAATCCACAATTAACATTATTAAATAGCAACCAAATTTATTATTTGTTTAAAATGGATACGTATGTCTTTATCTGTTGAGAGTTCAGGTCCAATGAGGGAGCTATAGCCTCCTTAGCGCCCCCTTCCTCATAAATCCGCAACTGCTGGTAGTTAACTCATATTATGTGCGCTATGAGTTCAGGTATAGAGTACCGCATTTATAAGGTGAGGTAAAAAAAAGGAACTAAATTTATAAGGGGGGTTTCAAATGCTGAGGCCATTGGCGCCCAAATATCTTATTTTGGTAAAGAGGTTTTTGGCTCATTGGAATACTTTTCGTGAACTATGAATATTTTTGCAATGTTTTTTTATACATAAATTTCTATACTTCTATACTTCTGTCATTATTCGATCGTTTTGCAGTTTTGTTGAAGTTTTTCCAATGTCCCGCATCATTGGTAAAATTTTACTTCATTAAATTAATGTTTAAATTTGCTATTCTTTACTCGACGTTTTTCTTGTGTTTACCACTTTATTGCTCCAGAATATTAAAAATACACGAAATACATATAGTTACTCCACACAATCCTATATTCAATGCACTTTTGACTAGCTCTGAGGAGAAAACTATCTATTCTTTACTTGGATAATTTTAACATTATTTAGAAATTGGTCTTTGGATGGATATAATACCGTAAATAACGTGAGTCATCCTTCCATAAACACTGCATTCACCTGACATCACCGTCTCCCCTTCCATTTGCTTCGAATGCTTGTTTTCTTTGGTTTATTTATATAACAAAGCCGGTGTCAAGAGAGCCATAGGTGCACGAAAGGCTGATGAAGAGAAAATGATAGTTGCATGTTGGTCGTACAGCAATGCTTACTTCGCTAATGACGTAATCTTTTTGAAAAAGTGGGTCACAATTGTTGTCACGCTGAGCTTTGAATTCTTATGGTTCTGCGCAATAGGTTTATTGAACGATGAGACAGGCTTCTCTAATTTCATTTATCACGCTTACGCACTCCCCTATCATACTAGAAAATCGTGTAAATAGAATTATTTATAAAGATCGACAGAAAATAATGCTAGAATTTCATTTCCATCTCATATCAATATCCAAACCTACTTCCCCTTCTGCGAGTAGAAGTCGACACAGATGTTTTTATTACGCAGTAAAGAAAGATTCAGTAGAAGAGATTGAAATACTTTGAAATAGTTTTAGATAAATAATTTAGAAGAAAAAAAACCATAAAATAAATAAAATAATACAACTAAAACTTAAAAAAGTTAAACAAAACACTGCTGGTAGAAATTATCTTCCAAAAATCGTTTAACAAAACATGGAATACATATTCGAAATTTTCAAAACTGGTTTCTTATCCTAAAATAAGAGTTCTGCAAAATGAAGCCGTAAAAATTCCCCATAATGGAATTTATAATCGTAACCAAAAATATACAAAATGTTAAAGGTTTATACGATTGGCGTCCTGAAAGTTGCTACACGCTGACGACACCGCATTGTACTGAATCATTTGTTCAGTATCGTGGACCTCCTACAGGTGCATTTGTCTAAATATTGCCGCCGTGTTTTTTCTCCACTGCATTAATTTCTAGTATCTATTCCTGCTAGAAATTGAATGCAGAACTGAAATACATCAATTGCTGTGAGTAAATCATTTCTCTCGTTAACATGAAACTTTGGAATATCTTTTACATTTCAAAAATATTTTGGATGGTTATGGTTTATGATTAGATATTTTGACACCAATTCCATTGCACATATTTCTTCCGTGTACCCCACACGTGGAGAAGATATGTGATAACTTTTGGTCAAGTGAAAATGGCAACGAGTCGAGAATCGAAACCGGGTTCCTGCTCCGAGAAGCAGAGTCCAGGGTTCGATTCCCGGCTCGTCGCCATATTCGCCTGACCTAAAGTTATCACCAATTCCATTATTCTTGGTGCATTGGCGTTCATGTACTCACTTGTCTCACCTTTTTTGACTATATAAACACAATTGTTCTCATTCTTTACAACAGAATTGTTGTTTATGATGCTTTAAAATTTGTTTTCATTCACATATTTCACAAAAGATTTTATTTCTCTTGTAACTAAATTATCTTATATAACTCCAAAATTCGTATAAATAAATGAAATAATATATCCTTATATCGATTTTAGTTTTTGAAACACCCCTTACCGAACATTTCACCAAAATATAAATCTTTTTTTAATGCAATGTACTGCCTATTACGAGAATAGACTTCAATTAATTGCTCGTCGATTCTTTAAAACTGATGAAGTTTTTTAAAACTATAGTTAAAATCCTATACAAATATTAGAAATATATTTTACGTAGGTCACCGGATATATAAGTACTTGTTAGCATGCTGCTAAATTTTGAATTGCTAATAACATTTCTCTATAATATGTGGAAAATTTCTTTTTAGTGTTCATTGCCGCTATCTTATGAATTGAGGTTAAAATGAACAGTAATGAAACAATTCCCGAATAAGATATTATAATATGATCAAAGGACTCGTGCTTTCTGTAACGAAGTTTGCCCATTAGTAGAGTATATATACAAGTAAATAGATCTATATGATTCGAATCTTGCAATTCTCAAACTAAAGATGTCTAGATTTTAAAAATTGAAACTTGCTTGTTGAAGAAAAGGTAAGGGTTCTTTCAAGGGTGCCCTTGACTCTACCTGTTCAATACGAATAACGTTAAAATAAATACTATCGCATAGCATATTTAGATTTTCCAGTGAATAGCTTGTAACCGGTCCCCAACCAGTGTCCCACCCTGTCTTCCAGTGCGAATGTTGAAGCTGAAGTTGCATGTTGTTCGTTCGTAGAAGGCACATTGCATTCTGACACAGGGCGGCTGCTCTCAGTGTTTTGACGAAAGCCAGGCGGTGGCGGCGGCGGCAGGTGCCCAAGGAGGAGACTCGTTTCCTGCCAGCTGCTACAACCACCACCGATACCTCCCTCCCTGCCTCCCGTCTCCCCACCACCCCGGGCCTTCCTTGACGACCTCTGCAACTCTGCTGCAGCAGCCCCCGAGATTTGGCTCCTTCTTCTGTTCGTCTTCGCCCAGCAGCTGTTGGAGCGTTTTGGCGGGAAAAGGTCCTCAGCGATGTCACCTTCAAAGGGCTCATGGCCAAGGACTTTCACAGAAATCACATGCTTGGAGAGAACGAGGAATTGCTAAGGGCACGCGAATACTGAACAAGTTAATTGATAGGGGTCATTCACATGTGACGTCACGTAAATGTGCTTCTTTTACCCCCCCTCCTCTTCCCTCCTTCTCCGTTGTCTAACTTCATTACAATATATCGACTCCTCCCTTTCCAACAGCATGTAACAAATTTCAATTATTTCAGGGGGAGTTTATAAGGCAGCTTAATGCAATATTCGGACCCCGTCCTCCCACACCGCCCAAACCCCCGAGTGCTTGACATAATATGTGAATAATCCGAAAACATAAGATAAACCAAATTCGTTAATGGACTAGCACATGTGTAGAAAAATGGAATGGTAAAGCAAATAATGATAAGGAGATTTAAAGGAAGACCTAAAAAGTGATGTAAAGTTGAGGTTTTAAATGAAATAGTGTAAAAGTGGTACAGTACAAATACTTTTTCAAACAAGTATTTAATTTCAACGCTATGACCGTTTAACCTTTTATTAAGAAGATGCTCATATACTGAATAATGTAGTAGTGGGGTAGATAGCCATCTCTTTCATTAGTTGAACCACACGAAGTTATTCTCCGTTTGAGTTTCATAATTTACAGACCAAAGCCTGTTAGGAAGTTGTTCATATTGTCGAGGAAACAAAAAGGAACATGTTATTTGCAGCTTGAGCAAACCGTTCCGCCAATAAAGCTTGGTGGTTGCCGAATACCCACCTGTTTCCGGTCTTACTGGGGTCTTATTGTAAGTGAACTTTGTGTTCACTGATTGTGCGTTTCCCTTATTCTCTCTGCACAGTTGCGGTATTGGCGGAAATGTTCAATGAAAGGTTACCAACTGTTCTTCATACAAGCAATTTAATTTAATTATGAGGTCACATACAGTGGCGCGGAGAGACTCGCGTGTGAGAGCAAGAAAAACGTATGAACAAAAACGTTCTCTTCGCGACGTGGCGTATCATATAATAAAACGGCAAGCTACTCACATTGTGGTGCTATTTGAGAGTGTTTACAACATTTAAAATATAATAAAAACTGTTTCACTCTGTAGTCCTTATCAAAAACGTGTACATCACATAACACCACTTAACACAGAGGGAAAAATTCCGAGTTCAGCGCATAAGTAAGCATTGGAATTGCGAGTAACAAAGGTGCATTGTCGTCAACGCCAAGGAGATATCCATGCTTGGATGTTGGCTTAGGTGAACACCCAAAAAGCATCTGAGGGTAAAATACTCCAGTTAGTTTGCCGAGTAATACCCCATATGGGAGCCAAGCTCTCTGCGAGTGTAGCGAGTCTATGAACTGAAACCAAATAAACAATTAGGTTTAATATGTAATATTATTAAGAGCTGATAAAAGAATTTAGGTTATTCAATTATACATTGAATTTTTTTGTTTTTATTTCAAAATGTTAAACTTTTTGAATAAACATTCAATCAAAATAGAGAGAGAAAAAAACATAGAAATTAAAACCAGTAATAAAGCATAGAAATAAAAGAGGAAACATTAAAAATAATTTGACATAATTATTTAAAGTAAAGTAAAATAGAACAGTAAGTAAAAAATATAGCACTCAAATTATAAGGGAATACACGATGTGGAAGATATTCGTTCGTTTTTGGATCAAAGTTAATTTAATGTTTTACGACCATTGAATAAATTTATTTGTTCCGGTTATTTTCTTTGCGTGAGTTACTCTTTTTCATATGTTTTCCCTCGAACAATTAATACTGGTTCCAGGAGCGGTACCTTCATGAAGTAGACCTACGTACGAGAAATCGTATCGTGACGTCTTCATTCACGTATTTCCGCAGCACTTCAACTATGTGGTTTGCACGGGGCAATTATGGGTAACTCTTCATTTCAACTTCTTAGCTCAAAAGGATTTCACCGAAGAATTTTTGTTTTTCAATTGTATTCAATGGATTTGTGGTACTGCGATAAACAAAATAAAATTTCGACATACAACGTTTCGACAATTTTTTTCAAAAGTGGGGCACAAACAAAAGTATCAATACAAGCTTACACAGCTTACGAAATAAAAATCCAATTTTTTTCTTTGTTTTTGTGACAATATACATACATCACTCTTCATTAAAACATAATTTTCTAGATAAATTGATTTTATGTCAAATAATGGAATAAAATATTGCAAAACCTTGGGATAAAGTATTAAGTATTCTTGGTTTTGGTTCAGAACTTGAATTCGAGACAAATGATTAGAAGGATGAACTATGAGCGAAAGATGGCACGAATAGCAATTGCCGAGCCAAATCGTGAGGAGGTTACTCGAGTTCTCGTTCTTCGTGAAGATGATTTCTCAGCAATTCTCACTTGACCATTAAATTTCCTTCCGTGTGGCTTCAATCTGTTTGTGATACTTAAATGACACTCGACAGCGGCGATGCAATCTTCTCTCCTAGCACACCGCTCAGTGAGAGAGCGCAGTTTCCATCCTCCGCTCGGTTGAACTAAATAATGTTTTCAGCATGGTTCAGTTTTCAAATATTGGTTCGGTACCATCAGTTCCTCGATAATTCAACATCTCTCCTTCCCAATTTCCTCACCCAAATAATGATTATGTGGCAGAGCAGATCTCATGGCCTGAACCTCGTCATGACAAATAAATGAATATGTGACAAGTGAAAATGATTAGTTGAGAACCGTGTGAGGGACATCGTGCACTGATGGCATTATTCTCTACATCTTCCACCCTATTACCGGGTTCGATTCCCACATCGTCATCATGTTTACCTGGCACATAGGGTCGCATCTCATTCTTAAGGAATAACCATCAAATAGAAAGACAAAGTGTGTTATTTTTAAGGTATCACTAACTCTAAAATGGGAAGAAGTAATCAAATAACTAAGTTTCGTGCCTATCTTGTCAGACATGAACCTAATTCTTTCTCCTAAAAGCCTCGAATCTTCTTGTATCAAGGGACGAAAATGCGCCTCTGGAGTCGCCTCGAAAAGCGACGGCAAGGTCCTCATGATAGTAAAAACCCACCCAAAGAGGATTCCTTCAATGGTATAGAAACGGGGTGGGTGATCCAGGAATTTGGAAAACCTACTATGGAAATTCATAGTTTTCTTTTATTGAGTTGATATTTGTTAACTAGGTGAACTGACCCAGCGTCGCTCGGGTGTTTTAATTGGTCTTCTCCTGACTATTCCACTCATTTACACAAAGTTTCATCAATAGAATAACAATAGATAAAATAAAATTATTCGTTAATATCTCCACCAAAAACCGGTTATTACCTCCACCAACCTCCTATTTTAGTGATGCGATGCTCAATGAACTGCTATTACTCTTTTGTGCTTGGTTCTGCGTACCCCGCTGAGTCGTTGTTGACGATTGATTGTCTAAGCATTAGGATGAGAGGCAAGCTAAATGATGCATGCTTCTTGCGAAAAAAACGGGTGGTGTGAGCGATCTGAAGACTGTTTCTGAATGTTCTGAATTTTTATTTTAATGAAAAAGTGAATTATCTATGAAATCATCTAATAAAATTTGGACTTTTCTCTTTTAATGAAACCATCTTGTATTTGTACGGGTTGTTGTGGATAAAGTCCCTGGAGGAACGACTTTTATTATGTTATTTCCAATAGAATCTGTAAAAAATCTATCACACGCGTCACAAATTTAGAAAACAAAAAAAGTACGAAATTTGCTTAGTCTTTCCGGACAATTAAGAAAGTTATTCAAAAAGAAAAAAAAGTGCAATACTAGTGAACTCAAATCAAATTGGAGACTATTTTACGAATACAGTTTTAAATTATTTAAAGAGTATAATTAATGATTCATAGTTTCCAATACACCTTAATTCATGAATTAATTACTTTAAAAAATATATATATAAACAGAGTAGACAACATTGGAGTTTCACAAATATAGTTATGTTCATGACAACAGCTGGCACGCTTAATGAAATATGTACTTTTTTCTTTAAGCGTAACTTCTAAATGTTATTTATACTCCTTGCACTTTGCGTCTCCTGCTAGAATCTTTGTCACTACTACTGTGTCGTTCTTTCACTAGAGACGTCATTCTTATCGGAAGGAAGACCTTCGGCATTCCGACCACTTCTCTTTGTCTCGCAGTTTCAGCTACTGATACCATTGATTGACTGAGGTGAATGGATACGAGCTGCACTCCAGAATAACGGGTCCTATTATTAAGATTTTGGAAACGTCAAGATATGAGAAGAAAAAGCATGGGACGATAATGCACCTAAGAAGGAAAAGCTGTAGCCACAGCATGGGAGTTCTTTCCACTTCACATACAAGCATTGGACCTATTCAGAAACCGCATGATTCACGAAAGAGACCATTACAAGCATGTGTACTAAAAATTGGAAAATATGATTTAAGAAACTTTATAAGCAACAAAAACATTACTGAGATTTCATTTCCAACAAAAAATGAAATTCTGAAGATTGTCCCATTATTATCTGTTGATTGTCAATAGATGATTTCCTCAATACCCTATTGTGACAAATATCGCTCGTAACGGAGAGTTCAAAAATAGTTATAAAGGGGTAATTTCCGTTTTAAATAGTTTTTCATTTTAGCGAAAGTCATAGAAATAATTTAGAACTTTATAACGAAAGTCTATTCGGTTCCCAGTCACTGAAACGGGGAAATTTTTCTATCCCATATGTCTCCTCACTTCCCACAAAAGCGAACAAAATTTTCAATCTTAACTAAGAGATAAATCTCAGAAGACTGGTAAAGAAAATAGTAATCAAATTATTTATTTTTTGAGCTTTGTAGTAACAGTTATATCAAGATTTGTGTGATTCTAAAAACAGGTGTTTTTTAACCGTCCGTAGAGTGGACCCAAAGTTAAAAATGAAACTTGTTCTTTCTCAATTATTCATTTTTTCTACATATGTACTACTTCTGAAGTGTTAGAAAATGCATTGCAATCATGAGTTTTCAGAATTCTTTTACCGTGTAATGAATTTTTCAATCTTAGTATCTCCAGCAAATGAATCACAAATATTTCCTAAGTTAATGTTTCTCGTTTTAAATTTTCTTGTTTTACAATTATTTTTAAAAGAACACCATCGTCTTTGTGACCTAGATGATTACACAGAATGCGCGGAAACTAATTTTCAAAGCTTGGAATGGAACACAGAACGTTTCTGTCACAAATGTTACAAAAAAACTTCATAAACGCTTACATTTTCAAATATTCAAGTAATTTAGCTTTAACAATGTTTCATGTTTTAAAAGACAGAGCTATGCCTATTAATTAACTTTTAACATTTAGTCCTTAGTGTTGATCACTGTTGGAAGGCAGGTAATGCTTCAAAATTGAAAATGAAGAATAACGATTGAGTAACATTTGTGACATAGAACTATGTTATATGTAAAAGACTTAAGAATTTAGAACCGTTGAAACCTTGTTATTTTATACAAGGTCATAAATATGCAACAAAAATAATATAAATAATCATTTTTATATATTTTAAAGATAACTCTATCCTCGAGTTTAGAGTACCGCATCTCGTTGAGGATCTCACTTTCTCTTCTCGCGAACCGCATCTGCATTTTGACAGGTGTTTAGAACCTAGAATAAAAGAATGATGATAGGATAGAATGAAACTTTATGAACCAGTAAAGACTACAGTACAAGAATGACAATTAAGTTTTAGTTATTTGTGTCACTAGTTTTACCATTGAGTCACACTTGTTACCATAAGACAGTAACATTTGTGACACTCGAGGTTGTTTTCCAATCGACTTCCTATCACTGATCAAATACTTAACAACAGATATGTTCATTTAATATAAACATTTCGACATTTCATATTATTAGGAATAATTTTTTAAATAAAAAGCGAAACGAGGATTAGACAAATATCGACAGTAACAATGTGGCAGCTAATAAAAAATACTCAATGAACACGTCTTCACACCACCAGGTTCCGCAATCAACTGAAGGTTGGTTACTTAGGATGAAACAGTCGCTTGGCTGTTCTCGTCACACTCGGCCCCCTCTTCATTGTTCACTACGAAATCTTGAAAAACACGTACAACGTTTTTGCTAAAAACGTCATGAAATTTATTGATTGAAATAGATATTTTGAATTCAAGAACTTTTCCAAATTTTCTAAATCCGTTTCTTGTTGAAAAACTCCTTTTCTTCCAAGTAATATTACACCAGGGACAGTAACATTTGTGACATTTTTTTATCATTTTTCAACTTTCTGTTCTTTCTATGACTCGTAGAAACATGATAGTAGCAAACTGTTACTACGGGTTGATAGTGACAATCAAAAATATAGAATACCAGACACTCTCAGTTTGTTACAGATGAAGGACAGTGAAACGGCAAATGTTTTGAAAATTACACATATGGTAATTTCAGGTGGAGATATCAAATTTACTTTTCGAATTGTTTGATTAGATCTTCGCTGCGTTTGTACTTAACAATGCAAAACATTTGAATTTAAATTCTGATTACGTCGCCATTTCACAGGTTCACGGTTCATAGGTTCACATTTCTTTTTACTCACACCCATGTCGGCTTCAAAAATTGGAGCCTTACTGCTACAAATTATGAGACATAATTTAAATACCTGTACATTTTTCTTTTCAATACAAATCCAAAAACGTGTGCCCAAGGATAAACATTTGGACGGGGATAATAACTTCCACTTCTGAAATTCATTCCGTAATCAATTTGTCGAGACTGTATTTTACATTCAACGAAGGTAAAAGTAACGACTTTGCCCACTAAGAAGCGTTAATGACCTATTAGGTCGGATTTTATAGCTACACCTGATATTTTGATATGATATCGAGAAGTTAAAAATAATTATTGAAAATATAAATCACTTTGATAAACAAAATCTGCTTACTTTGGATTCTAATTGTCAACATTTAACATACGAAATCGCTCCATTTTGAACTTAAACACCATATTTTCTCTAAATTAGAAAAGAAACACGTGAAAACTTTTCTTTTTACTTTTACAATTATTATGAGGTAAACGAATATTTAGATATCCGAGAGTGTTAACACAATTATGCAACTCATGAGTTACCGATTTGAAAGTAAATGTAATTATCAGTGGAAGCTGTGATTAATGTCAGTGCCTTGGTCTCAATGACCGTCCTCCCCTCAGTGACAGACGAGGTTCGTCTGGTGCTCAGCCCTTGCGAGGCGACATCCGGCGACCTGACGAACGGAGTGGTGCGACAACCTCGTTGTGGTGAGGGTGGATGGGTGGGTGGGAGCTGCATCGGTGCGGAACCTTCTTCCGCCCAGCGCACGTGGCAAACACACGCACGTTCACTCCCCAACCACAGCACGTGCTGTTGCCTCCACCGCCTCCGCCGTCAAGCAGAACGCCCGCCGTCAATCGGGCCGCAATCTGCTGTTTCCAAGACGCAGCTTTATATTGATGACATTCGTCGCACACGCGAATCTTCAGATACTGCGTTTCGCATTTATTACTTTTATACGGTTGTATTCCATCTTTAATTTATTCAATGTGGTGAGATTCTGGCCAAGAGATCTGAAGCCAGCCTCTTGGGGAGAAGGCTGGGAAAGAGAGAGATTTTGTTGCTGCGATCAGCAAATATATCGCATCGACATTTGTATGAAATGGGCGAGAGAAACAACTACTCCTTTCACTCTTCGAGCCGTTCTAGGACCATGGCCTCCGATACTCAGTAGTATTATTGTATATTTCCTAACAGCCTATTTCCAGAGAAAAAAACGGCCTCTCCCTACTCTTTTATCTCCAAAACCATTTCAGCGTCTTTTTGGGATACGTTCTTCACCCACTCTATTACATTCTACAGAAATTCAAAATATCAATAAAACTAATCAATTTAGTGGAGTTAACTACGAAGAAACCATATCACGAGTGAAAATTCGCTCTGAAGTATTAAATTTCTTCGAAGTCAGACACGATGGAGGTATTAAAGAAATCGTGTAAATTAGATGTGCAAAAAATCAATGTATTAAAAACAGAAATTTCATCTAGAAGAAGTAGAAAGAGGTGCAACAAATAACTAATAAAAACAAGGAATAGGGCATTAGAAGTAGTCCCAAACTTCACATATCTGGTACCTCGTCTAAATACGACCTAAAGTGAGATGAAGAGTATAGGAATAGAATTACGTCAATATCAAAAGATCACACCATGGAGTTTTGTTTATTGAAAACTAGAGGAGTAATTTGGACAAGATTATACAATACCACAACACATGTGGGCGCAGTAAAGTAATGTACGGTAGTAAGACCTGGACCCGATCCCAAAGATAAACAACTTGGGAAATTTCAACGGAGAACCCTACGAAAGTATTTGAACCAATTCAAATCTTTTTCGGTTATGAAGAAAACTAGATTATTCTCTATTATTCATGTTTAAAACACGAGACATTTTGCTAATCACATCAATTCTTGAGGTTAGAATGGCTGTACCTCTAACATTTGAAGATTTTTGCTTTCTTTCTTTTGAATAATAAATTACCTGCGAAGGAAAATTCGTAACAGAAGCGTGTTAGTTTTAGTCGGAATCCATACTAATATATAAATGCGTAACGTGTGTCTGTTTGTTTGCTACCTGATCACGGTTACCTGACCACTGGGCCAATCGTTATGAAACTTGAAAAGGAGATAGTTTAGGATGAACATAGGCTAACTTTATTTTTGAAATGTATGATAACAAAGATATAAGATGGTTTTCGACAATAAATGTAGATGAAATTGGGAAAAAAGAGAGTTATATTCGTTTACGTTGCCTAAACGGTTAGAGATAAGAGACAACTATGAATAGCAATATTGTTTGCCTCATAGAGTTGTACAAAAATAAGACCGCGACAGCATATGTCTACAAAAATTAACCTAAATTATTGATAAAACGTTATTGAAACTAGAAATGTTAAAATACTTCAATTTAAGAGAGTAATTTAAGAAGGAAACAATATATCATCAAATTTAATGGATTATTTGTTTTGTGCACTTAACGAAGATAAGAGACGTCTTTAAATCGTAAAATTTTGATGAATAGTTTAGGTTTTACAAGAATTTTAATGAAATGATGCAGCCGCGTCATACCTCGGAGACGAAAATTCTACCAGTGCGACTCCCGTGAGATGGTGTAGTATATTCAGTCAAGTTTTGTATTTAATTTGTATTATTATAAATTTGAAGTTTTTTTAGTTTTGTAGTTTTGTATTTGAAAAATTAGGATGCTGTATATGATTTTAAAAACCAGTAAAAGCATTTTGATCTTACAATATAGATTATTATAGATATATTTTATTTTTCTTGAGTAAAAACTGAGTCTAAGAAAACGCACGGGAAATATATACATTTTTATTGTCTAAATCTTTGATCTTCTACATCTCCACATCGACTAACCTTTTCGGTTACGTGTTTTTACAGGACTTCGTATCTTTAGGTTTGTTTTAATTTATATCCTATCGAATTTATGTTCACATTCCTCAAGACCGTCCCCGATGTATAAATCCTGGGTGCGCCCCTGAATACAATTATCAATCAATTCAAATCTTGAATCTACTATGATTAGATATCCACTATAATCATCAATCCACTGTAATTAGATAAAGTATTTGAGACATGGTGCACATGTCTCATTTAGTTCGAAAATCATTTTGTTCCAACGAAACTACGTGCTTTGTGACTTCACCTGCATCTCATTAGGCGTGTCCAAAGCAAAGAATAAGTCCAATTTCACTAAGTATTTTTTAAATTTTTATGATTTGGTTATGGTCTACTATGAAGCCAAATTCATACATGTTGTTAGTTTATTTATTTACATTCCTTTGTTGATAATACTCCATATTAACCTCCGCATTACCGTCTAATAACGGGAAGTATTTCGAGAATTTGCGGCTTCATGTTCTAAAAATAGAACTTTTGAAGCAAAATTGTTGAAAATTTAAATAAATACTCCCAAGGCTTATAATATTGTATTACTGAAATAGCGATTTAAATATAATCCATTCACGGAGAGAACCAATTTTTCATTGAATTACGTCTCACACTACGTATCTCATATGGTGTCCTCATTATTCTGTGAAAAAGAGTCGTAAGAATACTGTATATGCACTGACGATGACTGTAAGATCTGATTATCCGTCCTCTTAACTTAATACTCAAGAAGCATTTCTCAAAATCCCTGTACAAAAAGTAATCAGGAATAAATTTAATTTATTTGTCAATACCATATCTTTATAACTGCTTCGGTTCATGTGTTAGTGGCAGCTGTCTTTAAAGTTTAAAGCGAGCGAGAGACACAGGGAGTCTAGTAGGCTGCGGGACGCAGCGGTGGTAGATTGGCGGTTGATTTCCTTCAATTGGTTGATGCTATTCTCAATAAGCATCTACGACGGAGTGGTTGTTTACGCTCGCATACTCCAGACCGAAGGTTCATTACGAGTGACGGGGGACTCTCAGACTAACTATATTTTATATTTTTTTCTCTCGATAGGGTCCACTGATATCCTAGAGGCGACGACACCGGAGGCACTTGTCGCTTCTACAGAGTGGTACTATGTAATTTCTCTCACCGGAACTCTTCTTTGTTCTGTTCTTCCGATATTCCCCATTCGTACAGAAATAGGGGTTCGGGACGAGAAAACAATGAGTATTTCTTCTTTCCTATTCATTATTGTTTGTTTGCCCACAATTTACTCCGAACGTCAAGTTGTGATATTCCATTTAGTGAAGTGTGTAAGTAGTCAAAACAAGTTAGCAAATTCACTAAATATATTTCTACTCACTAATATATACCTATTCACTAAATAAGCGTAATACCACTCACTGACTGACTGACTAATCACGAAATCTCAGTAACTACAAAGCCAGAAATAATCGTATTTCCAATGACATTATGTACCCTTCAGACCACATGAAGAGCACAACACCCTTGGAGGTGAGGGTTGGGAAGAACGTAGCTTAAAAAATTATAAAAAATGTCAGCTAAGAAAGAATATTTTTTAAATTTCCCCACCCAAGGGGAAATTAGTGTTCTCTAAATTTTTTTTATTTAATTAAATCAGTGAAAATAAGGGATTGAGGGTATACACCGATACCATTAAACCTCTAACATTAATGGATGTCCAAGAGAGGGTTGACCATCTGACCCAGGTGATTCATCACGCCGTTGAAGTATCCATTCCGAAAACATCTATGTTTCCGCAAAGACCTCATGTCCCCAGGTGGAACGACACATGTCGATCCACCATTCGGGTAAGGCGAAGAACATTGCGGAAATTTAAGGCTAGACCATCTCCGGAAAACCTCGCCGCATATCGAATTGCTAGAGCAAAAGCGCGCAGAACTATCAAAGAATCCAGATACACCTCCTGGAAAGAGTTCCTAAACACCATTAAGAGAACAACATCGTCCACTAAAGTATGAAAGTCAATCCGAAAGATATCTGGAAGGTATTCTCGAGTCCCGATATCTGGGCTCAATTATCAGGGTCGGGTTCTCACCAACAACAGAGAAATAGCAACAGCAATGGCTGAATATTTTGCTGACCTAACATATACAGCAAACTGCGATCCTGATTTCGCGAGAAAAAGGGAAGTAGCAGAGAGCACATCTTTTGACTTTCGTTCCACCAACTGGGAACCCTACAACTCTCCCTTCTCTATGTGGGAACTTGAGTCAGCTCTAGCGACAGTCCACGACACGGCGCCTGGCCCTGATTCAATTCATTATGAAATGCTGAGACAACTCAGTCTCGAGTCGAAAGAATACCTTCTGGATATCTTGAATCATTCTTGGTCCGAGGGAGTATTCCCTAATTCCTGGAAGGAAGCAACGAACATCAGTAGTTATCGAAGCATTGCCTTGACAAGTTGCGTTGGTAAAACTCTGTAGAGAATTATCAACCGACGTCTCGTCTGGTAGCTTGAACGGCATGACTTTCTGAGTCCATCTCAATGTGGTTTCAGGAAGTTCCATTCCACCCTGGACAACTTACTTCTCCTGGAATCAGCAATTCAAGATGCTTTCGTCCGAAGACAAATCGTCATTGGAATATTTTTTGACATCGAAAAGGCTTACGATACCACTTGGCGTCATGGCATTTTACAACAACTCTATGCCTGGGGATTTAGAGGACGTATTCCCCTGATGCTCATGTCCTTTTTGGATCAACGTTCCTTCCCCTATAGAATTGGAAGAGACACCTCGGATCTCCTTCTTCAAGAGAACGGTGTTCCTCAGGGCTCAGTCTTGAGTGTGACCTTATATGCAGTGGCCATAAACAGCATAACGTCTGCTGTAAAGAATCCTGTTTTACACTCTCTTTTTGTCGATGACTTTGCTATCTTTTGTTCATCACAGAGTGTCACAGGTGCGGAGCGACAAATCCAACTCGTCCTCAATAGATTATACCAATGGTCGAAAATGACAGGTTTCCGTTTCTCTGCTGAGAAAACAAGCTGTGTTCTTTTCAGCAGGAGACCAAGCCTTCTGGCAGAACCTCACATCGCCCTGAGAAACAACGTTCTCAAATTCTAGCCTTTTGTGAAATTCTTAGGTCTAATCTTTGATCAGAGACTGAATTGGATTGAACATCTGACAGACCGAAGAGCAAGAACATTAAAGTCTCTGAATTTATTGAAGTGCCTGAGTAGCAGGGAATGGGGCGCTGATCGCTCCTCCTTGCACCAGTTTTATCGAGCATTCATAAGATCTCGGCTCGATTATGGCTGCGTTGTATATAGCTCTGCTCGTGCAAGCTATTTAAAGAAGTTGGATAGTGTCCACCATGCAGCAATCCGACTAGTTACGGGAGCCTACCGCACTAGTCCCATTCCGAGTTTGTATGCCAAGAGTAGAACCAAGAAGAACACTCCAGTTCCGATGTTGAAGGCATACTTTCACCTAATCCTCGACAAACACCGGGTCCATATCCCTGTGTTTACCGACGGGTCGAAGCAGGCTGATGGTGTCGGCTGCTCCGGGGTGTTTCCCCGTGAGACCTGTGGCTAACGTCTAGGCGACCTATGCAGCGTATACACCGCTGAGTGCTACGCTGTATTGAGAGCATTGCGATCAACAAAGTTCTCCCGCGAATCACATTTCCTGATTTGTTCTGATTCGCTAAGTGCCCTTCAAGCAATACAGAATATGTATCCAGCTTATAAGCTGATCCAGAACATCCAAGATGTGCTTTTCTTACTCCAAAGTGATGGAAAGAAAATAATGTTTTGCTGGATTCCCGGACACGTGGGAATCAGAAGAAATGAGGAAGCAGACATTTCCGCAAAAATCGCGTGGATTTCTTCACGATTCCAAAAAGGGATCTCATAAATTCCATCAAGATAAGAATTCTGAGTGAATGGAACAATGACTGGTTAGCTGTTGAAAGGAATAAGCTCCGACTTATCAAATCCTCTGTAAAGTCATGGCGAAGTTCCTGTAGGCCAGCCCGGCGCGACGAAGTCCTGCTGACCCGCCTGCGCATAGGACATTGTCCTCTCACTCATAGGTATCTCTTACGACTTGATGATGAACCCGTTTGTGATGAGTGTAGCTGTTCTCTGACAGTGCGTCACCTACTTACTGATTGCAGAAAATATTGGAGTATGCGGAGACAAATTGGTCTGGTTGCAGATTTACCAACGATTCTCGGAAATGAAACGGTTAATGTTAATGAACTATTGAATTTTATGAGTAGATCGGAGCTCCTCCCACAAGTTCCCGGGAGGGTTTCAATTTGCGTTCCTTTTTCCTCTTTCCTGTCTTCTTTTCTTTCATCCTTTGTTTGTGTAACTTGAGAATTTAATCTTTAGAAATTTTTTTCTTTTTTATGATATAATGCATTGGGCAACTGTTTTCTTTTCTTTTCTTTCATCTTTGGATTTGGATATTTATTGATTTCAGGAGGGTTTTTTTAGTGGGTATGGTCGAGATATTCGGCGAGCCCCACACACGGGGAAGAGTCACTACGGCCCTTCTCTATGGTGCGAAACTGCATTTTTCCCCATCTGCATGGGCTGTAATAACCTTGCTGTTGACGAGCCCTTAAAGCCCCACAAAAAAAAATGGATAACATACTCAGTGGGCACCAATGAGGATATGAGAAAATTGGAGACATATTACAGAATTCATACGAGCAAAACTGCATGTACTCAGCTAATATACCTATATATGCCTACTACCTATTCACCAAATTACTTTTTTCTTCATTACTACATGTACCTCTATGCCACCCATCCATCGACACCTCTTCGGGGCAAATGATCAAGAGAGCGACATGTGAGCGATGGAAGAGTTTATAATGTAGAGTTTCTCTAAATATGTAAAAAATTGTGTTTCGCAAATCATGAGCAAGTATTTCGTGGTGGTCTTTGATAGTGATAATGAAAGCATACCAACTGGAATTCGTTTAGGGAAAAACTATCATAGTAAACAGGAAAAACATCAATTAGAGAGAATTTATGTTTCTTATATAATTGGCGTGACTGAATTTTGGTTATTTATTTAATTGAAAATTAAAATGATCTCTAGTTTTCGGCTGGACGTCCGTCCGATCCGTCCG
>NNCF01126889.1:149072-219093 GCA_002313205.1 Laupala kohalensis
ACATCCGTTCGGTCCGTCCGTCCGTCTGTATGCAGTACTCCTGATGTCCGAACCCCACGAGGAAACTTGGTTTTTCTTCATGTCTTTACTTATGAGTAATATAGACAAAATTGTAAATGAGAAAAAAGATCAATCGCGAGGTTTTTATTTCAAGGTCTCTGATTCCGAAAAAATAAATGTTCTTTTAGAAATAACTTTCGACGTCGACCAAAGAAATCAAATTTAATTTACTTTATTACTTTCTCATATACGTAGCTTATATAAAGTATTGTAATCGTGAAAAAAATCGAAAACGAAATCACTTGATTCAGTTCAAAAGCCTTACTCACGGGTTCATAAAATTTGTCCGTTGTTACGAAATGTCCACTTTTAGGAAATTACAGTAAATAAAAGGAATGTAGTTAACTAAAATAATGGACAGCCATGTTTTTTTAAATTTACGGACAAAATTACAGCATACAAATTTTAATACCCAAAATATGATGAAAGGAAAACGTTTTCGACTAAAACTAATATGGTATTCTAGGGAATACAGACGCAATTTTCTTCTGAAACAATCTTATTCAATGTTTTGTTTTCTACACTACTTGGCATAGAACTACTCAATATTTGGAAACACCTGAATAATCTAGACACTAACTGTTAAAATGAGTATTAATCACTTTAATATCCAGTACTTCCGCTGTTTTTGGTGATTCGTCGATATCAGTTTCTCCGTTTCTTGCATAGATTCTAATTTGTAATATTCTTGATTGTAATCTTGATGTTCGTTGGGTATATCTCCAAGAATGCCCTAGAAATCGTGGATCTGTTGTTACCTTGGCGACAATACTGTAACACGAGCACGAATGAGAGGTATCAGCAACCTGGCGTCTGTTTTAGAATGTCCTGATTTAAAAAAATAGAAGAATAAATTACTACCTATCAACTCAACGAATAGAATTTCAACCTTTTGGGGGATTAATATTTTAATAGAATCATCTTCGAGTTCTATGGACCCTAATGGATAAAGCCTCTGAGGGATGTAATTTCTGATGGAATCGTTATAAAGAACTAATTAAATATAGAAAGAAACAGATGAAATTTGATTTATATTTCTGAATAGTCGCAATAATAAAGAACTTGAGTGAAACGAGACACTTATTTTAATACATTGCTTCAATTTGCATGGTATAATGAAAGATTTGCCATCATAATACACCAAAGTTCATGAACTGCTGTTACAACGTCTATTTTTAAGTTAAATAGAATAAATTAATCATGTTACGTCGAATGAAAATGGGACCTTGAGCTCAGCGCGCTCATGCGCCTACCGACTGCGCCATCCCGTTCACCTCTCGGGCCCGTCTATCATTCTCATTCAACTTATGAAACCCAAAGACCTCTGAGGTGGTCTCGTAGAGACTAAATTCCTCATCTGAGGCGACTCCCTTAGGAAGTACTTTATTTGGGTAGTATTTTTCCATTTCTGGTTCACAAACATAGAAATCTAAGGGATTTCTATAAATAGAATACATAACATTATTGGTCGTTTTATAAGTATAGTACTGTACTTCACTACCGCCTGGTATGCTCAAGCCTTACAAGGAACCGAAAGAGTGAATAGAACGTTGTTTGAACCGTAGTGGGAATTAAGGGAGGTCAAATAAACCGACCCGACCGAAACCTACAGAAAAATTTTCGGTTTTTGTCGGGTCGGTTTTGAGTATTGAATTCGGTTAAAAATCTAATCCGAATCTCGATCATTCTGATGTGGTTGATCCAGGAGCAGACCTCTTGACAGGAGAGTGATTCATCAGTATCTTGCATTGATCGTTATGAAGAAGGCACGTGTTTTGCTCGTGACCTTTATTTTGAAATTTACTAATGGTTGAAGGACAATAGTACAGTTTTGTCTATGGTCGTTAGAGATATATTCCAGCATAAACTATTCCTTACAAGTCTCCATGTAGTTCGAGCGGACGAGGAGTATATGCATGGTGGATTTGGTTGACACCATCTATTGGATTAACAGAATTCGATCAATACGATCCGAATAAAGAACTTGTAGCAGAAGGTGGAGAAGATTTCGCACTTAAAGTAGGTATTTATATAAAGCACTTTTATTTCATCATTTACCTTTTTTATTATTAGTATTCCCCTTGTATTTGAATATCCTTTTTACTGCTTTTGCAGAATATCATGCATTAAAGCAATTACATGCATGTAAATTGAATTTTTTGTGAGAAAAAAATTATCATTTTCATTAAAAATTTATTCGTGTTTTTATCCATCAATAAATAAAACATTGACTATTTAAATCAATAATGGTGATTTGTATAAAATTATGTTCGATCCTCATTCGGTTAAAATTCGGTTCGTTTTTAACTTGGACACATTCGGGTCGTTCTCCAACCGAACTGAACCGAAACTGACTCGACCCGACCGACGCGAACCGACCCTAACGGATCCGAAATCGATTCGAATAGGTCGGTTCGGTGTTTTTTTCGGTTCGGATGGAAACCCGACCGACCCTAATTGATGTCCACTTCAAGAGGAAATAAGATACCTGGATGATACGAAGAAGAACATTTCTGGGTGAACGTCATTCTATTCTGATCTTGCTGTCCATCATAAAGAGTCTCCTTATAATAAACCCGGTTGTCCGTTGAGAGTGACTGTTTTTCGGGAGATTGTATAAAGTTAAATTCAAAAGGAGTGGGACGAGAATATATACTACAGAGAAGTGTCTGTGAAGGAACTTTCCTTTGTAACCCGTGGTGTCCAAGTTGTGCCATGAATTTTCGTGTGTTTTTATGTCCTTGGGGTCGGTCAGTAACACCTCAAGTTAAGCACCGTGTTCATCGAAACTTCTTAGCGAAAACAAGAATGTGGTTCTAAAACTATAATGTGGTCACACTTAATTCGACTTAATTTCTCGGAAAATGCAACTCGAAGTATTGTTGAGCGAGCGACCATGGGAATTACATTATGAACTTTATATTAATCCAGATGATGGAATTTATCTATTTCCGTTTCACACATCTTCACGCCGTGTAAAAATAAATATCAGTTGGCATTTAAAATTATTAGTTAATACATTTTTAGAAACATCACGGCCCACCCATCTGCCTTGACAACACGTATGTCCAATGAACTATATTACCCAAAAACGTACGAATTTCCAATAGCGAGTAAGTTTAAAATTTTGAAAAGCGTACAGTCTCTCCTAGGCTGATGCATACAATTTTATCAAAATTTTATGAATATCCTTTATATAATAGTATAGATTTTCACGTCCAGACCAACATTCAGACGTCTAGACATTAATCTTATTACAGTAGATTGAACTTTTCGAAGCATCGCTGTCCCGGGTTTTAGTTTTACTCTCACCTCCTTATCCAATCGCCCAGGGTGCAAGCACCGCATGGTAATGTGACCTTGTGACACATGTCTTCCTATTGGGTTTCGCAGTAAATCAGTGAACCTGAGCTTTAGGTGCCAGTCCTCGAGGGTTCTACAGGGAGATGTGACTTGTGCCCACTCTGCCACCCTGCTGCCTCTGACCACATTTCTGAGAAGTATGATATGGGACACACACACCAAAGTATAGGGCGCATCAATTATTGGATAAATCTTCCATTGTCTTCCATATAATGGGAAATAATACTGGAAAATGAAGGACAAGAACGTAATGTTGAGTAAGAGATCATTCCTCATTAAGTATTATCTAGATTTCTTAGGTAAAAGGATTCTCTCATTTCACTGAGAAATGAACTCAATTCACACTCAGTAGTGCAGCTAGTTCCTGTAACTCAGGGAATCTAAAATTTACTCTCTATTATTTTCAGCTCTAAAATCGGGGGTTGTATTTAATTAGGCATGAAACTCAGTATAAAATCCAAGCAAAGAAGATAGGGATTGTGAATAATGCAATACAATTGTTACAAATATACCTAACAAAATTTATAAAATCTTTCCCATAAAAGTTGCAATATAAATGGGAGTATTCAGCAGCAAATAGGTTAATAGTAAAAATCCGGAAAGTCAAGAGGTTAAGTCGCCAAGAAAAAAAATTAACTGACATTAGCAAGAATTATGTTTATGAACAAAATAAACATGCAACCCCGTATATTTAATGTTAAATAATTTTATGTTATTCTATATTTTGTAATGTCATTCTCATCTTGAAATTTGACTGCGTTATAAAATGTCGTAAAATCGATTTTATGGAAAGTAAATCATATTTACCGCAGTTAGTTAACATCAAGTTCATTTACAATTAAAAAATCAGAAGACTTGAAGACCGGCAAACAGTGGTTTACGATTCGTGGATCGTGTCTACATAGCCGATCCTAGGCACTAGTATCTACTTCTACTAGATTTTCTTATTATAGACCCCTGACTTCTAATAGCTGTGGAGAGTACAACAAAATTCGCAGAAAAACAGTTACCACCATTAGATTTATAATTTTGTTGTGCATTTTGAAAAGTGAAAAATTTCTTTTAACGAAAGGATATTAATTCTTTACAACGTGAAATGTTTCAAAAAGCGTGATATTTTTGCGGTTTTTGCCGATACGTAGACTTTATTATTTTTTATAAAATGAACTAAGAATGAAAAAAGTAATTCTTATTCAGCGAATGATCACTGTTATATTTGTGACAACATTTATTAATTTCAGGCTTCTACATACAAAATGTAATGAGTTATTAATTTTTTTCGAAAACACTGCTAAAAACGACCAGACACATTATTAAGGAATAAAATTTATACTAGTGCACTCAGAAGGAATGGTTAGGTTCATGTTGACGTCGGGAGGAGGATAATGTATTTAATATTTAAAGTATGTTGTTTTTAAAAAGGTAAGTTATATTTGTAATTGCTTTGTCAATATTGTTGTTCGTCACAGTGGCAGATCTAGACCGTAATAAAGGGGGAGGCTAACCGAGGACAGTTTTTCTTTAAAAATTATGGTTTTACAAATATTAGCTTAAATGAAATGCATCAAGTAAATGATTAACAATCTGGTACTGTTAATGACAATAACAATTATTTATTAAAGTTATTAATCTGGCATTATTAATTTTTATTAATTTGCTAACACTTTTACAAAGTATGCGCCATTTATCAACTTTAATTTTATCTGTTAAGTGTTCAGGTCCAATGGCGAGGGGGCTATAGCCCCCTCAGCTCCCTCACATGGATCCGCCACTGGGTCGTCATAAGTCTTGCGGAAGTTATTCTAGAAAGGTGAAAACCAGTTCGTCGAAAATTGGCTCAGGGAAGGAAAATATTTGTAGCTTTTCATCAGTAAAGCATGTAGAGAGTACATGCGTAACATGAATTCATTTCATCACATGAATTTTTAAGTAGAGCTCAGTGTGTAATTTGCTTGTGGCAGCAAAACGATTTGGACCGGCGTTGTATCTCTATAACACTAAATTCTTTGTGATTACGCATTTGGAGTAGTTACTCTCAACTTCTTTTCTAACTCATAAAATTGAAACTTATTTGCAATTTAACTCCTATGTGTAATCAACATGAATTATTTCTTGCTAGATCTTCATAATCGATTTCACCAAAATTCTCGAGTTTTGTGGAAAAAGGGAAACGCGTACTTCACTCGTTCATCACGTCCCGAAATTGTTAAGTTCTAAATGAAGATAATATACAACAATAATATTGAATACAATAAACTGTTTCCGTTTTTAAAACGAAGATATTCGGGTTTGTGGAAGTTAAAAAAGATTTTTCCCAACGATAAATATTAGATTTTTTAAGTATAACTGCATTGTGAAGACACGATTCTTTGCCTAATCGAAAAGAATCCACTGTCCGTTAAGTGTTATTAGAACGGATCGTGTAATAAGCCAGAAATGATGGGGTAGGGGACGTTGTGAACGAAGTCTTTCTCCTTTGTTGGCCGCATGCGAGTGTCACGGAGTCACGCATTGCACGAGCGACGTGCTACCAGTGGTCGGGGCGTGCGTCTCAAGGCAGCGATCCGGAAGATAGGCACCACGCAACTGAATAAAGTGAAACTCTGAAACACGCCATTACGACTCTACATGAGCACACTTAGCGCACCTGTTTTATTTTCATATGAGTTAGTAATTTATTATAAAACAAAACAGTGACAAATTGTGCGTGATAACATGGATTATAAACTAATTTACTCTCCGGAAGCAAACAAGGGACCATCTCATCAACTTTGATCAAAAGCCCTAAGGCAGTGGTGGATTTTAAGATTTCTGTACCAAAGGAAAAATCGCGACATGCCCTCTTAAAATGAGAACAAAAATAGTTATCTGATTGTTATATTATCTACAAAATATCAAGAAAATAATTGTTTGAAAGGAATTAACATTATTTTCTATAAGTAAGAAAAAATAAATAATGGAAAGTAAATAATGGAAAATATATAATGGAAAATTGAAACTCATGCTAATTTCCTTTATTAAGTCAACATCCTTAAGAATTGAATGTAGACAAATGCGCGAGTAGGTCGAATTGGGATATACCATGGATACCTTGCCAACATTTTTGCTTCCGTACTGTGTAGACACTCATTATGAACAATTAAGATGTGTATTTTTATGATAAATAATTGAAAGCATTAAAAACATTTTTTGCTTCAGTAGTTTTGGGAGATAATGAACGAGCCCTAAAGCCCCAGGAATAAAAAGAAATCATGAAATACACGCTATTCTTATTTTTTTCATCATAATGCTGAATTACAATTATGTCTCAAAAGTGATGCAATATGGAATACAATAATTATCTGAAAATCAAGTTTACAATAATGAGTTGAAAAATGTCTCAGGTCTTATAGTATATTATATCATAATACATAAAACGAAAAAAAAGTCATAATTGGTTAGTAAAACTATTCTTGAATCAGGAAAATATGATGACTCATTGTTATTTGATATCCGAACAAAGGACGGTTATAGTTTGACTACAAAACTCTGATATAGTACACGAAAACGAAAAGTACATTAGACAGTTTAGCTCATCTGGCGCATCTGAGGACGTGAGAAAGGAAATCTCGCATCTCACCTTTTCCCGCATTTTCTTCCTGTCGCCTCCAAAAGTACCCTCTTCGTTAAATAGTAAAGCTTCTCATGTTCCTGTAAAAACCTCAGCCGGAAATCGGTACGAGACCATCGCATAAAAAACGCAGCTCTACAAGGAGCGTGCTGGGGCATCTAACGGCGGTCTTATTTCGTCTTCTTGTGGCAGACACGTCTTATGCGCCGTGTGGCTAACACGTCATCGTCGAATGGGTGCACGGTTCTCTTGTATCGAGGACAGACAAATCTTAAGTAGTAGAATGAGGGAAGATATAAATGTAAGTAACTGTATACTATGAATGATCGCCAACCAATGTTAAGAATCCAATCCCGTTTAACATTAACAAAAGTTCATCCTCGATCAGGACACATAATGGACGTATATTCTTTAAGATCAGAGAAAATATAATTAATAGGAGAGTTATGTTCGGTGGCAAATATTTTTCAATATGGTTCTTTTAAAAAATTAAGTCATTTTGGTGTTGAAAATTATGCACACTTACAGAGACGAATCGCATCTGAGCAGAATAGGAATATATGTAATTAAATACATAATTAAAAACTGACGACCTTTGATGGACTAATAATATTTTTTTGTGAAAGTTCACTTCGTTTCGACGTGGATTTATGCGTAAAGCCACGTCGAAACGTAGTAAACTTTTCACACAAAAAACTATTCGTCCATCAAAGGTCGTAAGTTTTTAATTATTTATTTAATTAGATTACATAATGAATGTTAATAGTAGTAGGAATATATGTAGTTGTTCTGACGGACAAACACATTAATCGACGTAGAAAGAAATGTGTTTAAGATAGGAACTTGAAATTTTAACAGGGTGTTGCTAACATATCAGTATTATTGGATTTCTGTGTGTAAACATTGGTAATTTATATATCTAAAAACGGATTTTGGATTTTTCGATATTTCATTCTTAATGGGTGCAAAGGGGTAGAAATATTTTCAGGTGTTAGTCGTTAGCGCTAACGAAATAGTGAAATATAATGAAAACAGTGTACCAAGTAATTGAGTTGAGGAATTGTTATGAACATTCCATGTATGTTTGAAAAGAAATAGTTGTAAACAAGGATACATGCAAAACCCAGGCAACGTAGTCTCAAGGAACCGACTAGTACTTTATCGAATCTAGGATATGTCTACAAAATGATTTATGAATTCCATGTGATGTAAATATGTTTTCATTATTCAATATTCAGCACTATTGGTATTGATATCGTTTTATGGAACTTACGTTATCTCTTGACTCTGTGAGACGTAACTTATCCCTTCGCCCCGTGAATCAACCACGGACCGTTTGAAGAGTTCAAGGAGTTCGGAATAGAGTTTTATAAATAGAAAACGTTTACTTACTTATTAAGACATTTATGTAATCTTACTTTTAGTAACGAAAATATATATCTTATGTTGCTTTATCTCACTATATATTTTGAGCTAATGGGTCCATTATAAGCTTCGAAAGTTTCGAATCAATTCGAGTCCCTGCTGTACCAGTGTTTCTTCAGTAGTTCAGTAAACCCTGCACGGAAGTTTGGAGACGAAGAAGACCTCTGAAGGGCAACTGAAGCACTTGAGGGTTCTTTCCAAGAGCATCATATCGCACGCCCTTTTTGCTGCGAGGGTCGCGTTTCCTCCTGAGGGGAACCTCCGCCCTCTTCCCTCCGGGACGCACCTGAGCGCATCCGACGCTCTGCCTGCCAGCTTCCCTCTTGGCGCTTCCGGTGGCGCAGCAGCGACTGCGGAGGGAGGTATGGCACAACATGTGTGCAGGGAGCGAGCGGATGAAGGTCAGGGCAAGAGAAACGCGACCACCATACGAGAAGATTAAGTCTTAGTTTATCTTATTTAGTTTAAGTATTAGTTGATGGGATGTGCCAAAAATTTTGTAATTTCTCGGAAATATGCAATCAATTATTGACTTTATTTATATTCTAAAAATGAAATACTAAAGTTGCATTGCTCAATAACGTCACAGAAAGTTTTATTATTTCAATAACCTTTTTTGGCTGAAAATTCATCACCTCTTCTACTTAACAACGTGAAGACAAGAAATGTTTGGCTTCGTTTTTGTGGCTTTTACATTATTTAATGTACACCTGATAATATAGGACATTAATTAACCACGATACAGCTCTCACTAAATAGAAAATAAACATACATGCAGATCGCAAAAGTTGACAAGGAACAGTTCGTCTATGAAAGACATCAATCCTATATAAAAAGACACAAAGATTATAGGAAGAATATTATCCATATCGCTCATATCTCCGTAAGTTTCATGTTGTCAGAGCTTTATTATATTTGAGAATCACTGGATTGTTCTTCATTCGTAATGAATTCGGCCAGCACTTGCCGTATTGGCAAGTTTTCCATCGGATTTGCTAATCAAATAGATTTTGTTAGCCAGTTCTATAATGTCCATGACACCATGATTGGTCTCCAGTTGGCGCCTCGGGTATTAATTTTTATTTATTAAATTTTGAGATTATTCCTACACTCCCCAACAGTATTATAAAGCTGAATATTCTTTTAATTGAGCATGTTGTTAGAAACAGATATAACGAGGAGACGATTCAGGATAAGAGAAAGTTTTTGCCCCTTTTCAACTGTTGATCCGAAGGATTAACAGTTCATCAATAGGTAGATCAGTAGATCGAGGTATTTCGTGAGAGGGTGGAATAACTAAGTCATGTTGACAATCGTGAGCAGAAGAAATAAGATTTAAGTGTAAATGAATGAAGGAAGGAAGATGGAGAAGTTCCGGCGTACTTCATGAGCCACCATGAGCCTGTGGTATGAAGTAGAAAAGGTGCTCTCTTGAGTCCACATCCCCTTGCGGCAGTAGGGTTGCTGTTGTTCTTCCAGAACCGCTTTCCTGTACCTCCATCCGGTGTGTGTGAGAGCAACGTGCTATGGTTCCGGGGACTCAGCTCTCTGCCTCAACCTTTACTGGGTTCTCATAGCAACGGCTTCCTTGTTACGTTCAGAGAATTCTTTTCTTCTCCGCTATTGAGATCATTTTATCCCGCCCGAGGGCTCAGTGAGGACGTTCACCTTGATCAAAAACTTGATTATTCCGAAAATATAACTGGAACTCATCAAGAGAATTCTGGTATTCATTCTTGCAAAATGAAAAAGTAAAGTACATGTTCTTTTTATGAATGAATAAAAATAAGTAGAATCTTGTTTATCCGAACTGGAATCTCCAATGATCCGGATAATCGAAGATATGGATAGTGTGAATCACAAGAGAATTACACATTTCAACAATGTACTTCAGAGAAACCACGTAGGTAGGTAAATTACGTTAAAAAGTTATTCACAAAACACGGAGTTTTGAAAAAAAAACCTTTATGAGTTTTTCCACATTCCAGCGAGTAAAGAACAAAGTATCTTATGATTGAAAAAATTAGTAGTTTTATTTCATATTTATTAAAGGTTTAGCAAATTAAAATCATTTCGGTATCTTTATGTGATAACCATTTCATTTCATCAGAACAGTCTCTCATCATCATTCGCTCTCTCGTCTTTCATGTATTCGGGGAGGTAGGACCGCAAAATCATCAGAAACCAATGGGCGCAGCCCACTCGTCAACTATTTAGCCCACAGAAGTTACCGAGCTATTACTAATCCAATGTTAACGTGTATCGCGTATACATTTCAGACCTTTCCATGACGTGTTTTTTTCTTATTGTTATTGCTGACGTTACCATGTTACCTAGCGCCTCAGATTTATTGGTTTAGTGATACATATTCACTTCCCATCAAACCGCAGATCGGTAGGTATCACACTCACGTAGGCACTTAAATGCTAGATCAGAATTCAACGAACTTTCGTACTGAGAACACCGGTTCTTTTCTCTACCCATTCATTTATCGATTTACTATTTTGTAAGATCTTTGGGACATTAAAAACTCATCCAATATGCCAGATCAATAATGAATTGCTTTTCTACTAATGATGATGTATGTATTTGCTAACACTACGCAAGCACTACGCACTCAAAAGGCAGAATACATGTTAGGTTAGTGAAGAAAATTTACTTACTTATTGAGTCAGACGTCAAATATATTTTTTCGTTTTAGATTCAATAGTTTTTTTGTGGGGCTTTAGGGCTCGTCAACATCGAGGTCATTAGAGTTCATAATAAGATTCAATAGTCAACTTCTGTATCCAACTGAGTGAGTCATTTCAGGAGTTTCCTCACTTACTTTCCTGCTATTTTCTTTTGCCATCCTCTTCTCTCTCCCATTCCATCTTCCTTCCTTTATTTATTTATTTATTTTTTTGCTCAAATGGTAATGTGACATCTTTTTGATCATGCTGACTTAGTACCCGTCCCCACCACGGGGAGTGAATATAATCTATAATATTGTGGAGAACGTCTTCGTGGAGTTTTTATAGTTAGAGGAACGCGCCACAACCATATACCCCTGAATGTCACGAACCACAATCATGGCAATCATCGCAATCATCGCAATCAACGCAATCATCGCAATCATCGCAATCATCGCAACCAATATCTCCGACTCGAGGGAAAAGGAGTGAAGTCAAACAAATCCTTGAGGGATCTAATATTCCTTCATTCACACCTCGATTACTATCCTCAGAGTTCGGGAGCAGTGAGCGAAAATCAGGATGGAAGATTCCACTAGAACTTAGAAGAGATGGAAAGGATCTATCAGGGACGATGGTGGGTGCGATGTAGGTCTGTTGGTTGCTTTTGGTGCGTAACGATGATTGTTGGATGCTAAGTAGGGATTTACCAGATGTTGCCCGCAAAGGGATACGCACGAAGAGAATCGTTTAGGTGTACAAGAGATCTGTTTGTCAATTTAAGCAGATGTCTTGTCGTAATTTACTGACCTAAATAGTTCTAAAACAGGAAGTGCTATAAAAAACGGGGGTCATTTTCGAATTCAGCTCCATTCAACAAGAAAGTGTAATTCATGTTGAATATTCAAACTAGCTTTTCGAGAAAATAAATACCAGGTCTCTGTTATCGAACATCGTAGACAAATGACTTTGTATTACGACGAGTGAATACTATTTTAGAAAAAAAAAATCTGATGAACTTATTTACTGTCGTTATTATTACTCAGATTGTTATGGTGCAGACGACAATGATTAGAAAACCTAATAAGTAATGACTGTCTCAGTACTTCTTCGAATTACACGAAAGTGCGTTTCGGAACCTTGACTAATAGACTCGTAGTTTGCTCCACCGAACAATGATGACAAAATGTTTTAAAAATAGACGCATGATTCAAATTAGTTGAAAATATGTTCAAATTTGGCCCAGTGTATTACAGACACAACATCGTGTTGACAAAAGTGATTAAAAAAAAAAAAAGGATTTCTACAATGGGTCTTTAATGTCGGATTTTGTGGTCACTAATTCACCACAATATTAATTTGACCAATGGATTTTCGAAGTTGAAAATGGGGCATATGAGTAACGTGATGTTACTAATGACCTCATTTGTATCAGTTATTACATGAGTTAACAAATGAAATTAAAAAAGGTTTCCATATATCTCCGTAAAAAAATAGATACAAGAACACGAAATCTTACTGCGTTCTTTCCCTAAACCTACACTTCTCTTTCTGAATCTTCCGCGATGTCATGGTCGTATATTTTTCTTTTTTTAACCCCTGACTTACAACAGTAATATCAAGAAGGAGAGAGAGACTTACGTTCTGGGATTTCTTAAGGGCTTGTTTAGTGTATGTGGTAACCGTTTCAAGAATATGATGTGTGATAAGGCTCACCCCATAAGACAGGCTTTAACACACGCCATAAACCACATGTTTAATGTCTGAAATACTATAGTCCCCAGGGTCACTCATGATGTGAAATTCAGAGGAGGATTCTTGCGTAATGGACAAGACTCCGTTAAGCATGTTCTCTTCTGTTAGTCTGTCCATCAATGATGAATACCAGACCCATTAATATCAAAATGAAGATATAAAGAATTTATTGGGCGTTGTGATTTTTTAACAGATTTACTGAGCAATCGGCATGTGTGTTCAGACTATGGCTATAAAGAAGATCAAAGGAAATTACGAGAAATTGTTTATTCGCTAAACATGAACGCAGCAGATGCAAGGCGAATTTTCTGAGTTGTGTTTCAGATGATGACGGTTCAAGATTCTTCAGTCACTTAATAGAATATTTCACACTTGGCGAATATTTAAGAAAAATGTCTATTGTTTCTTTGTTCCGTACACACGATGCCTTTTTCGAGCTGTCTTAACGGTATTTTTTAAAGTTCTTGTACACCTCAGAAATACAGGTCGATAACTTGGATCCCCCACCACCTCTCTCCATTCAGAATCACTGACTGTTTCTCAGCGACACGACACGACGCTCGCAACGAACACTCTGTTTCCTGCAGACTGCAGGTCTACGCGAGTCGCGGCTGAATTAAAAGTCTCGGAGGTCGGCAACCGCTGCGAGCGGAGCAGAGCGCTGCCAGGTGAGTCGTGAAGTGACCGCTGCAAAGCACACAGAGGTTTCTTGTGTAGCTGCTGCTGGCTGGACGTGCTGCTGTGTGGGAAAGACACCGTCACATCGCCCGCAGCGTCGACGCCAGGGGAAGGAAGGAAAGAAGCTCTGGCTGGCGAGCGAGCGAGTGGTGTCAGCTGGTCGCGGGCGACGCCACCTGTTCCCTCCACTCACTGCTCTTCTAGATTCAAAGACATCTACAGTGGATCTCATACCAACGATTCAATCCACCAAAGCCAATGCAAGAATTCATTACAGGACATGAAAATTCCCTAACATATTTGAAGAGATTTGGGAAGGAAACTGATGAGCAGTGTGGATTACATCGAGAAACGCCCGATCATGTGCTATGGGATTGCCCAAAGATGACGGAGCAGATTATATTAAGGACTATAAAAGACAAGATGTGTTGAATATCAAACAGAAGTCGATTAATAACAACAGAAACAATCAACTAGTAGAGTACTTTACAATGTGCATAGCGGGAATAACAGAATGTAGATGACAGCACACGCCTCCACGTGGCGGGGACGGTGAACGTTACGTTCTGTAACAGCTAAGTGTGGAAAACGCAAAAGAGAGAGTAAAATATAAGAAATCCTTGTTTTGTTTAGTGCTTTGTGTACAAGGAGACCGTTAAGTTCGAATAAAATAAAGTAGAGAAAGAAAGTGGACCTTGTATCATTTCATAATCATTCCCAACATCTATCATCTAATTCATGAGTCTCAAAACTACGGCCAGATCCGACCCGCGGCTGGACGGACCATCTCATGAGCACATAAGCTTATTCTGGTGAGAGGGTAGCAATGTTCGACTCACAGTGGACAGCTGTTGCTAATCAAAAGCAACTTCACACATCTCACATCCACACAACAAAGGCAAAGAATCACGCTTCAAAATATCTTGACAAATTATGTTTCTTGCAAACCTGCATTGAATAATTAATTCTTTAATAAAGAAATGTATTTTATTTTCAAAAGTTTGCTTAATATTTATTTTTTTAAGATATGTATTTCATTTGTTAATTATTTAGTTAAAATTTACATTCTGGTAGTCAGATATGCCCATCTCTCAATATTTTAAATGGATACCTATTAATCTAATTAATGTTGTAGTGAGGAACAAGTGATAGTTATTTGGTAATAAATGACTAGTCGGACTGCAGATCTTCTAATTTTTCCCAGTTTGTCTCTCGAGTTAAAACGTTCGGAGACCCCCTGACCTAATTCATCAATCGAAAATTCAGAAATGTTAAGGATATTATTTTGTCTTAATACAACTAACAGAATTGAGAGTAAGATCAATTATTTAGATGGACGGGATTGCTCTGGTACAATCGTTACTTTATTTACTTCCATTATTACATTACTCAAATGAGAAAGAAATCTAACGACTTGATAATGAAAAAAAATTGACCATTAAATGTTCATCGACATTTTAATTTTATTGTGTACTTCTTTATAGTATGTGTAAATGTATGTTCATAAATAGCGCTACATGCGTCTCTCTGTCATGCCTCTAGAGCGCATTGGAGCAGTTCACCCTTCAGAATACATGATTCAGGTTTTTGATTAATTTGTAATAAATATTTTTAGAAAATTGTTCGGATCTTATGATATGAATGTCTCAATCTTTTTTAAAATCTTCTGTTATCACATTCGCTGAAATAAACAGTTTGTTTAGATACAATTTTAACCAACATAGCAATTTCATAAATTTTTTCATTATATAACTCTCAATGCGAAGTAATTGCACAGGTTCAGCTAGAGAAATGAACATTAATATAAATACATTAAACGAAATGAAAACGAAAAAATTGTACCGGCCAACAGGTGACATTTGCCACTCCAGATAGACCCTTTATATAGACCCCTGTTTAAATATAAAATTCAGAAAAATCGAAATCTTTTTCTGCTGTCCTTGAATTGCATGAATATGCAAACGATTTCCACCGCGTGTAAATTGTATTAACAACTCCTTGTCGTCTTCAATCACGGGTTATTGTTCTTTTGTTAGAACCGGAAGTGAATCGTAGCATTTCCACCGGAAGATAGTCGTGTTTACTCGGGGATGTATCACAGTCTTATCTCATTAAGTCAATGTTCTGCACTTCCTTAACTAGTTTAGCTCAGCGTGAGGTTGTTGCTTCCCGTGACTTATGCACGTGCAGCCTCTAAATCTGCCCGGGTAAGGAATATTCTTCGTTGCTTCGTAGAGGAAAAAAGAGCGTAGAGCTATAAGAGAACAAATACAACGAGCAGTTTTTAAAGGCAGACATAATTACGCGTTCGCGTAGTCAGACTTTCAAGGAGAAAACGGGGAGCTAATAAAGAATGTTATATCTGGAGTAACTTCCTAAAAATTACATTCCAAAATATAATTAAAGATGAAGAAAGAAAAAAACAAAATATGGAACAAAGGGCGCCTGTTAGAACAGACATTAATAATAATTATTCATACGCAAGTGCGTAGTCAAGAGGAGGGAGCAGGGAGGGACACTTGTCTCCCCCATCAATAAGCAAAGTGCGAGTAAAAGCTAAATACAGACATGAATGTAATTCAAATTATTCGGGTGTAAGTCACACAATTCACATGCGAATTCACATGCCCGCTTTAACGGTCCGTTTTAGAGACAATTTGCGTCCAATTGCTGTGCGAGTAATGGATGTGAAGTGGATGACGTCACGCTTCACGTCATCTGCGTGTTCAGAAAATGGACTTACCGAAATAAACGTTACACGGTATTAGACGAGAAATGGATGGTGTTAGTATGAACTGCCTCTCAACGCCACGGAGAGCGCAGAGAACTAACCCAAACTGGGCCACCAATTCTCTGAACATTTAAACAGGCTCATCAATAAAGGAATGGTTTATTTAATATAGAGTTTTGCTCACTATGATTGATTTCCGAAGTTTAACTAACCAGGAAACACCGCAAAAAACAACAACACATCTACGCACACTATTTTATCCACGCAACCGACTCGAATAACACAGATGTCGCAACTAGTAGTACTGAGTACACAAGTAGTCGTGTCAGTAGAAACAATAACTCTCCTGAAGTAATTTTTCCTAAATCGTGAAATGTTTGAGACGCCGTTAGGAGTACGAGTCGTACAGAAAAATACAGCATGCTTGAAAATTTCCATACAATCTGCATCCAGTCTGATGTGTGTCACATGAAACACAACGTAAACAGGATCGTGTAAAGCGGACTTTACATATATTTTATTTGAAAATGGAGTATGAGAAATAGCCGCTTCTACAGTATTGTGTCAAAATGCTGTCTGCAGTCCACGCCGGTTGAGGAATATCTGGCGAACTCCATGAGCTCTAGAATCTTCGTTGGGTTTTGTGCCACGTTTCAGCACACTTATTGCACAAACCAGATATATCTACTCGTATTTTGTCCTCTAGTAGCTCTAAACCTTGTCCTCCCCCCAACCTGCCCCAAAACCTGCTAACTACCTTGTTCATATGCACTCCTACTTCATTACTCACTCGTATTCTTATTCATAAATCTGCCCTCACAACGATCGGTTATGCAGTTTCGAAGGTCCCAAACGCTCAACTTCACCGTCAAAATACTGTCATTCCTATTGCAGAAATTACAACACACTTATGCAACTGACATTTCTCATCTACAGGTAACTCTATTTTCAATTTTGGTAAAAAAAATTTCAATGTAAATAGCTAAGATTCACTTCACATACCCCAAAAGATTTTTCGCTCATTCCGTCAAAATCGTAGTCAAAGGAAAATACCAACAGAAAAGAAAGTTGAGATAAAAATAATCATAATGACGTACGGAAAGGGGGCATTCTCTATTAATTGAGGACACAAACGGAGGTAGCCTCACACATGGTTTTGATTGAGTCAATTCAAGTTCTGAATTCAGTTTATTGGTCTCTAGATTTTTGTATTATTTTTTAATAGTTACAGGATGCATAATTGTATATTTCTTCGAATTAACTAAAAGAGTTGAGATTCTTACAAAAGTTGTTAAAAAGTAAAAAAAAGTGCGTCCCGTCAAAAGCCTTATTATTTTTCCTTACCATTTTTTATCTAACATTTCGCGATTTAGAAAGAAATTACTTCAGAAGCGTTATCGCTTCTACTGATACGACTACTTGTTTACTCAGAGATAATGCCAGTTAGCTAAGACAAGAAACACTGTACCACGTATATTGACTCCGCAAATATAAAGGAATATTATTGCCATGAGGTCAGGTATATCATTCCAAAAATAACATCAACGTTGAAAAAAATACAAATCAGTCAAAATTGGTACGAGAAGTGATATCAATGAAATCGTTATACCACTGACTGAATAATCACGAAATCTCAGAAACTACAAAGCTTACAAACTTGAAATTTGGCAGATAGGTCCCTACTAGAGAGTACACATCCGCTGCGGAAGGATTTTACGAAAATTCACCCTTAACAAGGTGAAATGACGGTTGGAATGTTTTATGTATGTATCCCATCATAACTATAGAAAACCTGCAACAACCTCGATAGATAGATAGATAGATAGATGACTGACTATCAGACAACAAGCACTGTGGGGGTAAGACATGCCTGGCACCCCTAGGGAGGGAGTGAAAAGGGGATGACACGTAATGTGAAAATTATGGAAAAATCCAATATTAGAATTGAAACCATAGTTTTCGATGCCATTTAGTAGATTAAGGACGCCTTCAACGCTTCGTAAATTCACAATTAGTGCACACATTAGATATAGTACACCCCTAGCACCCTTGGGGTAGAGGTGAGAAGTAAAGGCAGGTAAAAATATCAGCTCCTATAAAACCCAGCACCTTAGGGAAGGGGTGCCATGAAAAAATTATCGAACATGGCAGATACCAAATACGAGTCCATAATTTTTGAGTCGTTGAGTTGATAGTGAAATTCCGATATCGTGCAGTTCTAAATTGAACCCTTATGGAAGAAAGACACCCTGCTGGGGGGTGAAAGTGGGTTTAGGGATAAAAATAATTGAAAATTAATTTTGAAATATTAAAATTATTAAAATGCATCGGATATATAGTTTTAGGGTTGATGAGATATTTGAACTGCCAATGCCGCTATGTTCAAGTTGAGATCACATTGGGATACGGTATCCTCAGAGCTGGGGGTGGGAAGGGTGAGACATACAAAGACCGATATTAGGGTCGAGTTCATGGTTTTTGTGTATTCTGAGGTGAATAAAACTAATTCCAATGACATGTGGCCTTCAGTCCACATGAGGTGCACGACATCCCTTCAGGTGGGGGTTGAAAAGAGCGAGACGCAAAAAATTATCGAACATGTTCGCTATGAAATGATTTTTAGAATATTCCCCCGTAAGGGAGTGAAATGGGAAATTGGTGTTTTCTAAAACTTTTTTTAAAATTTCATAAGTGAAAATAAGCGACAGAGGATACACAGCAGTACCATTTAACTTCCAACATTAATGGGTAACATACTCATTGGATATTAAATGGAATGTGAGAAAGAATAAAGTTGCAGACATATAACAAAATTCAAGTGAGCGAAGCCGCGGGGACTCGGCTAGTATTTTTGTGTTAGTGTTTAGAAGGTAATGCAGAAGAACATTTGAGTCTAAAGCCTATTGTATACAAAGAGAGGAGATGGGTAAAGGGACCACCCTTTCTCCAACAACAAATTCCAGTCATGAATAATAAACGTTAATAAACAAAACGTCTTACTGATAATTGTGGGCTAACGTGTAATTTTTAATAATTAAATGACATGTACATTGATACTGTAAGTTAGAATAGTGTTAATGTTTTGACTGCTAAGGTTGAAGACCCCCAGTACGCCCACCATGTCTCTTCCAAAATACTGCTAAAGCCTCTCCGAAAAATAAATAACAATAAAAGAATGGAATTCATGAATAACAATAACTAAGTTTGAAAGCAAAATATTACGCTATAAACACCAACATGCTATGACCTGCAGTTCAGTGAGTTCTTTTAAACTCTTGAGGGATTTTAAAACACATCAATACGTCGTACATCGTGACCCATTTCGTACTTAACGAAGCTCGTGTCTCTTTAACTTTTAAAAGCGAGTTCAAGAAGGTGAAAGCTTTAGATAACGCCACATTTTATCACTCTTATCACTGTCAGTTTGTGTTCTTTTGTTTCCTCAATTTCTTTCAGCGGTAAAAACTAGAAACAGTTTAACACTACCTTTAAATATTTCTGTATGTATTCCTTTCATTTTAAACGATTTTTTTTCATATTTTAGTGTTCTCACCAAATCTTGTTACCCAGATGAAGCAAAATGTGACCTTTGTTCTTTTTCATAAATATTTATTATTTAATTGCAACAGACAACTTTTAATGTTGGGACCGTTCCACTATGGTGAAGTTTTATAAATTTTATGAAATTAGTTTTACAGGTCGTCATGATAGAATAGAAAATTGTTTTTTCTATTCTATCATGAAGAAAATAGAAAATTCTTTTTTCTTTACATTTCTTCATTGTTTTATTTTCTCTTTTGGTAAGTGATTCCCCATACATACGTAAGTGAATCCAAAAAAGAGGTTACGAGCAGCAGCATTGGAAACTTAATTATTGTGGAAGGAATGTTTTTCCTCGCTGTGAAGACAAATGGTGTAAGATGTCTTACAGCGGTTGCGTAAGTTCGCAGACGCGACAGAGCGATTGAAATGGCAAGCCGTTTAGAAAAGTGGCCTCACTTGGAAGTGCGAGAAGTGATTCGTTTCTTATGGGCAATTAATGTGCCCGCATCTGAAATCCACAGTCAATTTGTAGAAGTTTACGGTGAAAATGCAATGAGCCGACAACATGTAGCGAAATGGTGTCGATCTTTCAATCGGGCAGAAAGGATGTGGGAAACCGCAATAGGACAGCGGGCGACCGTCCAATTACTTTCGACGACAAAAATCAACACGGCACGAGTTGAAGAAATGATTCGAAATGATCGACGGGTAACGGTGCGCAGTGGTGGATCTATGGGGGAGGCTAAGGGAGCTATAGCTCCCCCTCCGCATTGGACCTGAACTTTCAACAGATAATATTGAAATTTATAAAGTGTATCTTTATCCTTATGTATGTATTTGCCATTTTAAACAATTAATACATTTATTACTAATTAATAACTTTAATGAATTGTTAATTATCTATTTGATGAATTGATATATTATAATAAAAAATAAATCGGTATAGTGTTTATAATCATATTTACAATAATACTTATAATAATATTTACAATAATACTTATAATAATATTTACAATAATACTTATAATAATACTTATAATAATATTTATAATAATATTTACAATAATATTTATCAGTATATTTACAATAAGTATTATAATAAAATTTATCCCCCCCTGAATTACAGTCTAGATCCGCCACTGACGGTGCGTGCAATCGCATCCGAGCTAAGATGCGCATGTTAATGCCAGACCCCATACTGCTCACCAAACCCACCCCATACAACCCAGATTTTGCATCCAGAGACTTTTTTTTAGTTTTTTTTATTAAAAGAACACTTATCCTGAAAATGTTCTCTTCAGACGGAAATGAAAACTGCTGGCGAGGACTGACTTAATAGGCAGGGAAGTGATTTCTCCCAAGTCAGGTTAAACAAATTGGTCCTGCATTAAGATAAATGCCTAAATAGATTTGGTGACTACTGGGGAAAGTACTATCTGGGGTCAATTCTGTCACTAGGTCAAGTTTCAGTTATTGTATCCATGTCACTCAAGAAAGCTGTCCAGAGGGGACTTGGGAACCTTATTTCAGATTTGCTTGAAATGGGACAAGACTGTATCATTAAACAATTCGGTCTTCAACAGTTTTGTGCGAATCAATTTTCTCCGCAAACCCTTCTTACCTTATTATATATAAAGATGTCATTCTCTCTATAAAAGAAAGAAAGAATAAATGGAAGAAAGGGAAGAAAAAGAATTTTAAAAAACGAATATGGAAGAACTCGAACAAACAAAGAATGAAAATCACACATGAGTGACGAAATGAAATAACGAGTGAACGTTCGCTCTGAAAATGAATGGTTTGAAAATAGTTATTTTGCTTGCTACTGGAAAGTAAATTAATTTATTGTCCTCCATATGGTCATATGCAGTTTGTATCTGCTTTTCGACAATAAATAGTTTATAATTTATTGAATTGATAGAATTATAGCTTCAGAGTGCAGCGTATCGTGCACTTTCCCATTGCAAAACCCGCACACTAATGCCCGCACCGCGCTGCTACTGTAGCTAGAGCTCGTGAGATAGAAAATCGCGTGGATTGCAATTAAAGCTCAACTGTGATTAAAACGTTAAGTTGTCTAGCATACTTCACGTACACTAATACGTAGAGTAAGAAATTCATAGAAAATCTTACATTCTATAACATTTAAACACCTTATGAAATATTTTATTTTCTTGTATTTTGCCATAATTGGCGTATTTGCAATATTTTTGTACTTCTAAATCTTGTTCTACGCTTCAACAGTTTCTTGCTATTTTGTTCATTATTCCTGAGAGAATTAATAACGATTCACTCAAAAAGAGTAACTTACCCGGCGACGACTGTCACTCACCACGTTGGAGTGAATTTATTCGCTCGGTACGTTACAGTAAAATCAATCACTCGCTCCAAATGAAATTCCGCTGTTTACGCGATCGTATAGAGAAATAGTCATCTGTGAAGAAGCCACTGCTATCCCTTTCTCATCCTTCTTATATGAACACTTGGGTCACCGTCTGTTTTCGCAAAGTTAGCAGTGAGGTCACATAGGTATCCTGACGTACTCCGAGGCAAACGACAAAAACCGATACATTGAGTTTTCGGAGAAAAATCAATCGAAACCAATACCAACGAAAACTCAACAAAAACAAGGTTTTCATTATTAGTGTCCTATTATTCGAGTATATGTAATGTGCTGAAAAAATATATAGAAGTCGTCGAAAAAGAAATCTTAATGAAGGATAGTAAAAATATTATTCGCCTTTAAAAGACCGTAAGTTTGTAATTAATTAGATTACATCATGGACATTAATAGTAGTGGACTTAATGAAGGAGATACTAGGGAAACAATTCTCGGTTTTGCGATGAGGTTTGGTGTCGATGACTCAAGCTAATCTATGGGTCGAAATAAAGTTTCAGAAATAAATTTGGTTTCTGGCTAGGAACAGAAATTTATTTCTGGGCAGCTCAAAACGTGACTCGCCGAGTATGACAATTTCGGTCTCACGATTAGTGAATACGACAATAAACAATATGAAATATTGAGAATTCTATTTATCCTATTTAGGGCTTTTTATTTAACATTTTCATTCTTATTCGACATTTAAAATACATTCATCGGACTCGGAAATATTTATAAATTGATTTCAACCCTGTAATAGATGAATATATTATATGAATGGCAGCTGATATCATTGACTAACATGTATGCAAGAACGCAATATTAACAGGATTATTACGTTTTTAGAAACTTCCTTTCAACTAAAAATATTTCGAAAACATGGTGATTAAATGTATTTTTATTGAAAAGATAAATGATTCAAGTATAACTTTTCCAAAACATATCTTTCGGAAAAATCGAATGATTTGTAGGTGGATAAGATTTTTTAAATACCATATAAACCTACTATTGAACGAATTTCATATGAAATTCTAATCACAAGCAGTCAAAAGTTGAGAAAAGGCGTACTCCAGAAGGTTTTTTCACTTGAAAATATTTCTGTGTCACTTTGATGAACGAGATGGATACTCTCTCTCATCGATAGACTCCTGCGAGGTCCCATAATAAGTATTCTGGGGAAATTGGGACGAAATGTGTCATAAATTTCTTACGTGATGATTTCTTGTATCAATTTACAAAAAAATCATCATTGAGCAGAACAAAACTTGTACAAAGCTATCTTATTAACCCTTCTTGATATTTATGCCACTTATGAAAGAGATGGATCAAGATACCATAGTACGACGAAGTGTAGCAAGGGGTAGGAGTATAAAAATTTTAAAAGCGTGTTACGTAATGTGTAAATGGCCCCTATTATACGTAGTTTAATGAAAAATACGCATTTAAGCACTATAGGTTACTGATAATTTAATTCAATAGGTTTTTCTTTTCAAGAAACAAACTGAATGAAAATACTGTCTGTAAACAACATTGTCTCTGACTTTTTAAATAAAAATCCATCCTAAATAAATCATGAATGTAAATGGATGAGCTCGTCGTCTGCTGTTGGTTTGTCTTGATAATCGCGTCATAAATTTGCTGGCGTTACGCGAGCCGTGACGTAGCGCGGCGTCCAGTTATTAGAAGCGCCTGGAGATAAGCGCCACTGCGTGAACGCGCCCACTGACTCCGTGCCCGGAAAGACAGCTTGCAAAAAGAGCAACGCCCGCTTCCCCACCTCTCGCTTCGTGGATGGATGGACGGACGGACACGCGAAGTGGTCAATGCTCCTCGTGAGTGCCCTTCAAGCACGAGGAAATCCATTCCTTTCTTACTCCTTTGTATGAATATTAATTAAATTCGAACAGAAAAAAACACACACCTGGAGTCCTGCTTAGATGTATACAAAATTGCTTCTTCAAGAGTAGTTCAAATGTCTTACGATATTTTCTCATGTTCAAATGTCTTACGCGCTAATGTCACGTCCGATTTGCACTGTTCTGTACACTCATATCCCATGCATGGATTTCCTGTAAAGAGATTTGCCTTTTTGTGGTTTTTATTACAGACGCCCTTGTCTTCGAACATATTCTTTACAAGGTTCTTGACTCAACTTCTTAACGTTTTTCTCATAAGTCATTTTCCCCCCTCATTATTGTTATCTTCAGAACATATCTTGTCTGACGCAAACGCTCCTGGAACACTTGATATCGTTGCTTCGTCTCTATACATTTCTCTTCATCCTAGTCCTCTTTAATTATTTACTCTTCAACCTCTTTACGGGAAATCCACTCCGGTGGTTCAGGTGTTGGCGTTCTCGCCAAATCATCCCGAGTTCAGTTCCCGGTTGGACCAGAAAAAATTTGTAGCTTTTCACGTTAATGTCCCAGTTTATACATAGCTGTGACTACTGAAAAGCGAATTCTCCTTCTTCCATCCACCTCGTGCCCCTAATATCAGTAACTCAAACTTCTCCTACTAACCCCTCCACGTGGGCCAAGTTGTTGGTGAACCCAGCTAAGCGGCCCACCTACGAACAATAGCCAACCACCCAACTCCTACCTCACATCGCTTCATGCTGATAAGTTTCATTAGCACACTACATTTCCCATTTACATCACTACAATAAATAATCTCTTTACATATTCTGCTCGTTCTCCTTCATATGTATCACTATAATTATTTCCTTTTCCACAAATGCTATTACTTTTTTCTCAATATATTATTTCTGCCAAATATTCATCAAAATTGCCTTGTTGTGTTATAGATTCTATTACCAGGGAAATAAGTCAAAACCATTCTTCATTTTCCGTTGCATAAGTTGTCTTTTATGAAGTTGTATGTCATTCGTCCGTTTGTCGACTCGGTCGGACACCCATCCAGCAAGACTTTCAGTGTTGTCTTTCTTGATGTCTTTGTCACCCCGTCATAACTGCTCACCATTCACTGTAATTTATCCATGTCTCTGCCGTATTCATCTACCGAATCTTCTTTATGTTTAAATCGATCGACAAAATATCACGTACCACTTCCAGTGTGTTTGAGGAAACAGTCCTTAACAAGTATACGCTCCTCCAATCTTTAACATGTATATTCTTGTCCACTCTACTGAACGATATAATATCCTGTGCCCCCAACCTGTACATACATGTCTTGGACTGATAGCTTCTTTGTATAATTTTATGACGTCCTTGTTTTCAATGTTGTACTTCATCAGTCACATTCGTCATAGTACGTAACATATTTTCTTGACTTTTTCAATACAGTTGCGTTTTCAACTCAATGTGATATGTTCATTGAACATTACCTTTTCATTCTCCTCGATATCACGACTCCTAAATAGCAGATCTTTCTTACTATATCTATCGTCCCATAGAGTTTTAAAATTGTGTCTCTTTTGTTCACCTTGGGTCGCTAGATCCACTAACAGTACGGGAGCCTAATGCAAGAAAACTCACTCATAAAACATATGCCTAAAAATTTCAGCATAAGTAGCAACGACAGGAAGTAGTAATCCTCATACGATTTCCTACAAAAAAGGTTGTAATCATTTTTGAGATGGGTATAGTCGTTCTCGTGCTGTAAGCTCTCCAATCAAGGGGTCGTTTTTAAAATCACAATTATCCATTATTTTTCGATAAAGAAATAATGATTTCGGCATCTTAAGATCTCAACGGACCTATGTAACCGATTGCAGTGATATACAACAAAATTTCTGCATCAATATGTACTTTGGTTGACAAACTATTGTCTCATTGTTAGTGCGAAGTGAAGGTGGCCGGGTATCCCGTACATATTTCCTCTATTATTCCCCGCGCGCGTCGTGTCGCATCTGTGTTTGGAAGTCGACGTGCTTGCCAACTCGACGGAACCCTTCCACCTTCCTGCCGGCGCAACTCGACCCATCCTTGTACTCCACTTTCAAGCGGCGCATCTCGACCCCTCCGTGTAGAGATACGTTTCTCCTCTGGATGGTCGCGAATAACATTGACTAATTAGCATTATCAATTGCGTCCTCAATGTCAAGAAAAGAACACAAACCTGTCTCTTCTTTCCCCAATATCTTGCAACATTGTGCTACCGCTTGTTCTGCACTTTACGAGACTCTCATACATTACATTTACTCTTTTCTATTTGTGTCACTTAGACACGGTATCAGGTGTTATGCAGCCACATTTGCCGTCCCTGCTACTAAGAGGTGGACGCTCATCATCTTCTAGCTTATCTGCGCGATCTGTATTGCTTTCTTTATCAGTCCTATCTGAGATACGAATTCCACAGCAAAAATTCATATCGTTGCTTTGTTTCAATTCATCGCAACGTTGAATACACCCGTTTTAAAAATTGTGAATATTTACACCTCTCTTTTCTAAAATATACTCACTCCCACAATGCACGCTCCGCTGTTTCCAGTCCCATTCCACACATCCAGTGGCGGATACAGGTCGTAACTTGAGAGGGATCTGAGGCGCATGAAATAATAATTTCTGTTTGAAAATTATGGTTTTACAACACTGATAATGTTTATAAAATTTGATGAGTTGATGTATTTTATTAAAACTTTATGTTTATAAATTTGGTTAAAATACATCAACTCATCATATAGATAATTAACATTTAATTTAATAGTGGCCAAATTTATTGTTTAAAATGGAAAATACATATACTAAAGGACAAGGATTTCGTGACCATATCAGAATTTTATAGATCAAATAATTCATGAAAATATATTTTTAATTTTAATTTAGGATATATTCTATAAAACAACTATCTTGAAGAGGTCTTCTCTTTAATCCGAGTATCGATAAATAATGGCTCTACTAGAGAGATAACAAACAGCTTGGAACGTTAAGAGAGACTACAAAAAATATGGAAGGTAAAGCGGCATCCCGTAAATGAATAAAAATTCGCATGCCGTCTATAGATGGCATGGAGCACGTAGAAATGACCAAATTTGAAAGCCTCTAGACCGTCCCATACTCTGTGAAGCAGGTTCCAGTAAAGGAAGACGTCACCTACTGCCTCCTCACAACGCGTTAATAATAACATTGGAGAATAACCGTGAGATATGCTGTCGGCAATGTAGTTGCGTTGTATCACTTTTACAAGTATTGCAAGAATTGTAGTTTAACCTGTATGAAACACGCCTAGTGTTGCGAGTCGCTTCAACCAGTGCACGTAATACGCAGAAATTATAAAAATAATTTGTATTACGTTTGCCTATAAAATGTAAATTAGAGTGCGAAGAATCTGGTAACACTTTTACGAAGTATGACTTTCATCAATTTCAATTTGATCTGTGAAGAGCGGCATATCCATAGATCCGCAGCAGCACATCTCCGTCATCCATATTCGCATTTCTTAATTCTTCGTAAATACTCGTACACGCCGAAAACCCCATGTCCAGTTAAGAATTCAGCAATTCCATTTAAGGAAAACCGTTTCTATGTAACCGCCAAATGTAACATAATTTCTATAATGATAGTAGTATGTCCTTAAGTCGTGTTATCCCAACGTTTTTCCGAACATGAATGCGTTCCTAGTGCGATTTTTTTCCAAAATATGAGTTGTATTTTTATAATTTCCCCATTGACTTATACTCCTCATATTTTCTTTATTATCTGCCGGAATATTGACCTTTTGTGCATACAAATGTATTGGCATGATATCTTGTAGCACATTTAAGGCATCTTGAGAAACGTCTTTTGTATATACATGTAAATCTTAACAGACCGTTTATAGTTGATGCAATTTCCTCTCAACCTTACACAATACTATCCGATGTTACCACACTCTTACGCCATAAAGCAACTTCGATCATATTGCTCCCCTAAACAGATTCAATACCTCTCTGTCTCAAATATTGTATTTGCTTAGTTCAGTCCTCACGAGGTTATGATAGAGCCAGCGTGATTTATCAATCACATATTGCATGCAGGCGTTCAATAGCAATTTATCAGCGATGATAATTCCTAGATATCTCACCTCACGCATGATTTTTATGCGCTGTCCATATAACTTAAATGTTGGGGTACTTCTGTTTCGTGATGTTAATCGTATGCACATCGCCCGAGTCTTTTCCGGAGAGAAATTTTACTCCAGACCAGAACATTTCCTCTCCAAACCAGTCAACACAATTCGACACCGTTCTTCTATTGCCCTCCGGCTATCTCCTCCCTTTTCTATTACTAAATAATCAGCGTCTGCGATACATTCTGTTCTAATCGTCTTTAGGTATTGCAATATGTTGTTCATCAAAGTATTCCGTAATATGGGTCCACTTGCTGGCTCCTTCCATGCTCTTCACAGGTACTTTGCATATCCTATTTGTAAGTACATTGTTTTCATAGGAACGTAGCAACTTCCATTGATAGCGGGGTAATCCCATTCCTCGCAAGTTGCCAGTATTATCCCCAACCTAGCATTGTCAAACGCACCTTAAGGGAAGACGTCAGGAAAGATACACATTATGTACTTCCCAGTTCGCTCCCAGATATCATTCAATAACTTCCCCACAGTATCCATGGTGGATTTCCTCTTCCGCAATCCGTTCTGTCTGTTCTCCAATTTCTGTTCCTATTCCAAATACTCCTCTATCTGTTGAATCCAACCTTGTCTAAAATTGGAACAGTATTCGTCTTTAGCAGCTCGGTAACCCTGGATTCCTTTTAGTGTCTTTCAGAAATAACCGAACTTCCACCATTTTTCTCTTTCTTGGAAAGTACCCATATTCTGTACATATATTGTAGATGTTTAAAAACTTGGTCGCACACAATTCTAACAAATCATAAATTCCTGCAACATCTCATGTTTTATCGCATCACAAGTAGGTGGTTTTCCTCTACGCGTAGACTTTTTCCTTCCTTTGCTCCTCGGTCATCATCTTGGAAAGTATTATCATTATTTTCCTCCTTTTCCTCCGTTCTTCAGCTCCCATACAACCCATCCGATATATGTGCATCCAATTGTTCTCATGTCCATTTTCCTTTGCCATTTACAACCATACCTCTCCACATTTCCTTCTTTTTAAACTTTTCCGACACAATCTTGTATGGCATCTCCCAACAGTTTTTCTACATTGTACGTGGCACATACGCGTCCCAACTATCTCGCATCCCGCTCTGCTCTCTTAAATGTATCCTGATCTTTGACTTGTGTGTCCCATTGTGTCTGATATCCACTTATCAAAGTATCCATCAACATTTTGCTTCCTTTCCTTTTGCCATCACTTACAATCTCGTCATTTACAACAATCAAATTTTAATCTGTAATTAACACTTAATTTTAACATCGCCAATATTCAGGGTTATGGAAACTTTCCTGCTGTTACTTGTAAAACCTCCATAGAAACTGTGCGATAGCGTCCACTTATATGAGTAGACTTATCCTTGTAGAATATTCAATCGTTTTTGAAAACTGATTGAAAGCAACTATACAACGAATTGTTATTAATGGTTGCTATTCTGAACTAAAATCCACTGTAAGATAGTAGGAGCTTAGACCGTAAACCACAAAAAATTAAAGGGGTATTTTTATCAATAAATGGGCCAATAAGTTGGTTTTCCTGTTGATAAGAAACTACTTTTCTTCTCTTTAATTGCTTTGTGAAATACTCTTATTCTTGTAGTAATCACTCTAGAACCCCAATAGGTGTATTAAGAATTGAAATCAGCTAGGATTAAATTGCATCGAAGTAATAAGTGAACAGTGGTGTGAATATCAGAAGGATTTTTTTGTATTAGCCAATCAGTTGTTGCTGGGTCTCAAATAAAAAAAAAGTAATACAATATATTTGTAAATCTGTAGTGCAGCGGTTCCCACAACATTGCCGTGGTCAACGTGTCTCGGATCTCGAAATTAAAATATAATAAAACTGTAGTTTAATATACTAAAACTGGCTTTTGCACAAACTAGTTTTTATATCTTCATTCCCCAACCATTTCATAGTTCTAGTTATTAAATTCTGTGAAAAGTTATGTAGTTAAAATATGCAAGATGCGGAGTGACTTAAAGAGAATCTTACCTGAGGAAATATCACTGGAATTTTCTATGACTTATAAGTACAATATACTTTTATAAACAAATATATGAATATATATGGAATATATTTCAAAGAAGAATAATGGTAGAATCGAAATGTTTGAAATAATTGTGACAATTCAACTACAGAATTTAGGTACATTCACCATAATTTTTTTTAAATTGATGAAGTACGCAGAATTGTTACAAAAATTCTGGTATTATGGTTATTTTTCGTTTTGATACAGTTCGATAAAATATAATGTTCAGAAATTAATTATTAAAAATGCCATGCACATTGAGTTGAAAATGGACCCCTTAAATATTTTGAGGGAGGGTCCTAAATTGTTTGTGCGCCAGTGATGAAAAATTTATGTAAGTGGAGATCAGGGGAGTCGTGTATCTCAAAAGTTTGGAAACCTCCAGTGCACTGAATGATGACTATTACGAGAGGAAATTTTAATATAATATTACATTCTGATCCCCCAAAATAAATAAGAAGAGTTAAACAAAAAGGAATGACATAAAACCATGCTTCGCAGCTGCGTGATGTCTCTACTTTCTGACAAACCACAGCGTCATGAATATAATTGTGTTACAAATTAAAATCAACACAATTTTTAACCTTATCATATATTGTCACAATGATCTTGAAGTTGCAGTAAGAGTCAGCATAGTCGGACGCTGTTTCTTGTTGGCGTTTGCCACTTCCTTTGTTATGACTAAGGTTACAAATGTTCAAGGATGCTATGAGACACTTGTCGTAGCGTCTCTTGAATAGGCGTACATAGAGTCTACAAAAGTTGAAAGCTGCATCGCCACGATTATCGGGGAGAGACGAAGAAAGGTACACAGCAACCCTAGTTTATCCGAATCAGTCACATCAAAATATATACTTTTTTGCAATTTTTCCATACACGAGTTATGGTGGATGACGCAGAACTCCGGACAGAATATGTCTATCAACCCCAACCAATCGGCGAAATCAACCAACTTCTTTCCTACTCTCTTGATTGTTCCTATCTACTAGTATATCTGCTTCCTGCCAAAGGAATGGATTTGGAGAACAAATGAAATCCTACCTTGAGCAAACGACTTGAGCACTTCAAGAAAGCGTTGTATTAGGTGAATAGTTTTTCTTAAGACCAGTTTAGACTTAGTTTTTCTTTTTTCACTCACAATTTCCGAGTACCTATAAGTGGAGGAGTGTTTGCATCGTCAACGGCCAGTGAAAATTGGGACGAACTGGAACTCGAACCCGGGATTTCCTGCTCTGGTCGCAGGTGTGCTGTCCACTGCACTCCTCGAATCAAACGTGTATACAAATGACCTTATCCAAATGACCTAAACATTTAGTTTTTCTTAGCTTTTTTGACTCAACAAAAAGTAAAAACTATCTCCTGTATTGTAAGATCGAAATAATTTTACTTACTGGTTTTTACAAACATATATACAGTATTCAAATTTTACAGTCATGATAAAAAAATTAAAAAAAACTTGATTGTACTCACCATTTTGAGTTTGATCTTCAAAGACGAGAATAAATAAATGCGGATGAAACCAACCTTGATCAAGTAACGTGTGAGTAGCAAATCAATCGTAGCCTAACACACCTCTTCACCTATAGGAGAGTTAAGGGTATTTACCGCCCCCCCCCCATTTGTACTTAACTTGTACTTTTACGGCATTATGTCAACGTTCATTTCAAGGAGACTATATACAGGAGATGACACTCATGGAGTGGGGTAGTCTTTTCTGTGTGTACGAAAAACGTCGTCAGTTCACGCGGGGACATGAATCTTCAGCGCCATCTCACGCTGGTTATTGTAACTACTTCAAATTCATCTGTATCGATAGGAAAGAGTCATGTGTTTTTTTAATATAACAGCACGAGAACATTTTATGTGAGCATATCTAACTGCACAAAGCTGTCATCTGAGCATCCTTCGGAGCGGGAACTGCCATTGAAGTAGTTACAATGACCAGCGTGTGATGGCGCTGAAGATTCATGTCCCTGCGTGAGCGTTTTTCGCACTTATCCCCTCTCCATGAGTGTCAGCTCCTGTGTATAGTCTCCTTGGTTCATCTGAAAGATTCCGTAATCTATGAATTAAACCTGTATATATTTTTTCATTTTCTTTCTTTCCTTCTTTATCTCGGTTCCTCAACCCTGGGCCATTCTCCGGGTTGTTCTTATCTCCTTATTTTTCTCTACATTTTGTCCTTTGGGTAAAGTGTTCGTACATTCCTCTTCGATTTAATTCCTGTCAATTTGTTAACCCATCTGGTTTCTGCCCAAGAAGACAAGCGGAATCAATTTTCTAATCTTATTAGTAGTGACCTAGTCGAGGTCTTTCATTTTTCCTCTTTCACTCATTTCCATATTTTTTTTTTTTTTTTTTNGAGAATTTTTATATTTTTAGGTTGAAGCTTCCTTTTATCTTGAATATGTTGACCAACCTTCCCCGTTCTGCATTATTGTAAAGACAGTCACAGTTTCATCTCCATCACGACAGTTACACGCTCTTCATTTCACGATACCCATTTGCACAGATTTGCATTTGTATTCCCATGTCCTGTAATCGACTCAATCACGCTCCTATTTAGACAGAACCAGGAATATGATTATGTAACGATTCCGCCAATCAGAGAAGCGACCACTGTTGCAGGTAGTTTGCAAGGCAAGACACAACAGCGGCGGTGATATTTCATTAATACTCTCAATTCAATGAACTATTTGTCCAAATTTTACGATTTAAAGACACCCTTTATCTTTGCTAAGGCACAAAACAAATAACTCAAAAAATTGGTGATGATTGATTTTTTCCTGCTTAAACTACTCTTTTAAATTGAAGTATTTTAATTATTCTATTTTAATAACTTTTGTTTTCGATAATTTAGGTGCACTTCTTCAGAAAGACATGCGGACGTTTTTGTAGAACTCTTTGGGGAAACAATAGTCACAATAGTTTAACCTATCTTTACCCGTTAGGTAGCGAATATGCATGGACTATTTCCCGACTACATACAGTTAGAGTCATAAAACTTTTTCTATCTTTCCTTTCATACATTTAAAAAATAGACCTATATTTTTAACGTTAACCTTTGTTCCTCCTGGACATGTAAGCTATCTCTTTGCCAAATTTCATCGCGATCGGTTAGTAGTTTAGTGGTGAAAAGTTTGCAACGTATCTGAAATTTTTGCATTTATATATAGCCTGGATACAAAGTTAATGTACTAGTGGAAAAATATAAAACTGATTATTTTAATTCAGAGAAGTCTTCACAACAAATTATTGATTTTTAGTCCTGTTTTATTGTATTTAATCTTCTCATGTCTTTCATTAGCATAAAGTAATAAAAAGTTTAAATGAAATAATGACCAGATAATGCTCTTGCAAAGATTAAATAAAACATACTTTTGTGAACAATTATTCTATTCCGAATGTTATGCTGTTAAACAAGTAAAATGTCAAAGAATCCAAAGACCAATTCTAGATATTTAAATTAACAAAGTTGGTTTTGAAAAAGGCAGATGATATCTCAGTTAGTTCGCGAGTTGTAGAGAAAATAGCACAAAGTTGAAAACATATTTTACTCAATTTCTTTTAAAATTAAAATTTTGAAAATTCCTTCCCTAGTGCGTTGCAATGGGTCTTTACATCACAAAATGAAACCAATAATTTACGCTCTGCATTGATGAATGTGTCAATCACTCAGTCCGCCCGTCAGTCAGTGACTCAAGACATCACCGTTACGTCACCTATAACGTAAACTAGATCACAAAAAAAATGTGTATAGAGTTACACAAAATAAGATAGTGGGTGAATGGAAGCTAACGGTAAAAATAATGCAGATGAGAAAAGGTGAAGGAAGCTAACGTCCAAATAATTTTAAAGTACATTTGTCTTCATTTTGAATTGAGACAGGTTAATGAAGGGTTTCTAAAATTCTAACATTCTATGGTCTTAAAAATATTCAATCTGGAACCCTTCTTTCTACATGTAAAATATGAAATTGTAAAGACTTTATTTATTGCTATCATCTTTATTCAGAATTCGAAATTCAGACGTAAAATAATTATTTTATATTACTTCTATTACGTCTTATATTACTGTAGAAATTAGCGAGATTGTAGCTGTTGTATTCGAATACTGGAGTCTGTTTTGTACGGCTGAGGGTTGAGGAGGAAAACTTCCTTTCAACTTTATTTCATGGATGGATATCAAAATCAATCGAAATTTACATATCTATTTTAAAAATGTTTTTCAGACTGGATTCATGGTCTTAGAATTGATGGGTGCCTTGTAGTTGGATAATGAAAGCAAATATTAATGACAGTTAATTATTTTCCAGTTATTAGCTTGAACTTCAGACTCGTGTTTGAGCCTAGAATTGTCAACATAAGCTATTACATAAGTATTCAGGAATTCTATCGGTGCAAGTCATCAGTTCTTTATTATGAAAGGATTTTCGGACTTAATTATTCTTGGGAATATAAAGGGATATCTATATTTTAATTAAACCATTTCGAATAGATTATATAAACTATGAATAATGTCCAAATCTTACGTTGAATGAGATAATCCCGTTAGCGTATTTTGAAAACTTTTTGACCACTTTCTTCTTGCATAGTCGCTATTCTTATAAACATAAATAAAAATCGTTCTCTTAGCTGTAGTTTGATTGAGATGGCCCTGTATCTAATATGAAACCAGTTCGCGAACAGCCATGAGTCGAATCCACCAATCGCCATCCGTCCGTTCGATCCGCATTTACATCCAAATTAAGGAAGCTTTCAGATGGCTGTGAAGAGATAAGTGTTTTCCTGTTTCAATATCACATATTGCACTTTTTCCTTTTAACAGAATTGTATCAAAATGATAATTGCTTTTGAATGGGCGAACTTAAGTGATGAAACGTGTATTCTTCCGCTACTGGAATGATTTTGTTTTACTTTGTGTTACCTGAAATTTGGCCAGTTTCCTTAGCTACGTAGTTTTCATGTTCCCAAACATTGTCAGTGAAAAGTATAGAGCGCTTCCCTAAGTAGGTACTTCATCCTGCCTAAATCTTACTATTTATCTCCTTATAGTAATATGTGTTGAAGGGTTAAGATCACAATTGAGTGGATATGAAGGTAAGTAGTCCCATTATTTGATTTCTTTTGAATTCAAATTTATTAAAGGAAACCTACTTCATCTGATTTTTAGTACACATTTTTAGGTTAGATATCTAATACAATATCTGGTGAGGCATTGTAGCATCTGCAAAGTATACATTTTTTAACAGTTATAAATAAAATTAGTCAATCTTTCATAATAGTACAGCACGGATTAATTGTATTTAAATACGTATTCTCAGTTTTGAGAAAGAATCGATCCAGTATAAGAATTGTTTTCAAATATTACTCATGCCATGTAATACCATTTAATTGATAATGACTGAGACCATAATTTGAGCAGTACTGAATGGTCAAGAAAAAACATAAGATAAAGGAAAACAATAGGTAAAAAGGAGATGAACGTTCACATTTAAGAATTTTATTCACGTTTTTTGCAAATTGATCCACTGGACATGTCTTACCACCATTTTCAGGGCAAAATTTCATTATTAATATCAATACACCTCAACAGATATTCCAATTTTTGAAGGGCACAATGTCTTCGACGAGTAACACTATCGATCGTCAGGGGAAAATAATTAAAAAAATATACATGTAATATTTTACATAACATAAATATTTTATTGCCGACGATCACTTTAAATGTTACTTCAAACACAGAACATCTCAACTAATCACGCTCTGTTTTCTACGAGCTAAGAACAAATAAGTAAAGAGTAAAGTAGAATGTATCCAATTATAGTTGTTATTCATGTATGTTTGTTTTATATTGTATGAATGTGTGATATTATTTTATATTATTGTTATATTATTCAGGCGGAAGAGCAGACCTGATATCTTGAACCTAGTCACGTAATAAGGCTTTTATTTTTGTTATTATTGTCATTATTATTATCATAAGTATTTGAATTCCTAGACAATAATTGAATAGACTTTAATATAATGTTACAAAAAAATTAAAACAACTCAATTTTAATTACATTTTAACAACATGTTATTAAAACAACTCCATCCTACGTGCGTAGACCAATATAATTATTATTGTGTTTTATTGTGTTTGGATTAACTTCTAGTTCTTTTATTATGTGATATTCGTGTACTGCATAATCCTGCAATAAATAGTTTGTAGGATTATCTGAAGTGGTGCGAACCACACAAATTAAATATCTCTCTATAAAATTAAATATTGTTTGCTTACGCATGAATATTTCACTTCTGTCCGGTTCGCACAAAAGTTATCGAACATAATACATATACTTTTTGGTTATAAAAATACTGCTGGGTTTGACTCAGCTTATCGAACCCTTCCTGAAGAGAAACTTTTTCTAACCCGCTAAATAGTCCCTATGAACTATCTTTTCGCTGTCGATGGAACGGCCTTAGCGGGTAAGAGGATGAGCGAGGAAGATTCTGTAAATATTTTTCAAACTCCATCAAGAATTCCTATAAAAAATTTAGACAATGGGCATCTTTCTTTGGTTAAATTATCATTGGGGATGAAGAAGATAAATGTTTCATAAATGTACAATTTTGAAATACTGTGTAATAAAGTTCCATATGGCTGCACGGTTTTTACAGAGGGCTTTTAATGGACAGACAACGCGGTTTCCATGAAACCTTTCAAAGATTTCTTCCTTCCCTCTCAGAAAAAAAAGAAAAAATGTTACCTTTATGTTTCTAACTTACTTGGACATTGACGCAAAAACCCGTTGGTCATCACCGGATCGAGAGTTTACTGAACTGTGCAAACAGATTGTGTTTTGCGCATATGAAGATAAAGTTAAAATTACATTGGCAAGTGTGATAAAACGAATTATACCGTTCAATACTAACCTTTTAAGCGAATGCATTTCGTAAACATGTTTCATCGCGTTCTCCGTTGGTTCATTAAAAAACAATCCCAGAAGAAGCTACATGTCTTCTACATGTTCGCGTCTTCATGAGGATGAAGCAGGTGTCTTGCGTTCCGACCTTGGCTGCAGCAACACACGAGGCGGTAATGGTTTTTCTCCTCCTCCCTTCAACTTGATTTTACCCCCTCTCTCAGTGGTCTTTGCTGTCTTATCATTCTACCACTCCGCCTCATTTCCACCCTCTGCTACTCCGTGCTGGGTGGAGGGGGAGGGGGAAGGCGAAGCAGCAGCTGCTGGACCGCAGGTACCCGCAGCCTCCTTCCGCCCGCGGGGAGACACTGTTTCTCCGTCCATTGCACCTGCTGTCTGCAACTCCCCCTTCCCGCACCAGCTGCCACCAGGCGCCGCCGCACACACCGTGCTCTCCACACTGCTCTTGGTGTTATCTCAAACAATACAACTGCTTATCCGTCCTCTTTTATCATAATAGTAACTTTATTATTATTATTTTGGTTTGTGGTAAGGTTCGGACCATCAGGTTTACTCTTCCGCTAACCACTCACATGCATGCACACAGAATAGAATGAAATCGCATGTCTGCCAATAAAATTACAAGCAGAAAACAAACCCATACATTGATGATAATTAGAAATCCAACCATCGTATTACAATAACAAAATTGCAATACTTTAACAAACTTTACAAATGAACTAATAATAAGCGAATATTACAACTACTTTTAAAACAGTTACTTTTATTATCAGTCAAACGCCATACAGAACAATGTCCCGTAAGTTAAAAAATTATGAAAATACGCCGTACAAATTTTTCTTATTTTAATTTAACTGGTCCACAATCCGACCTGATATTGAATCAACGATTCACTGTGTATCTTATATCGATGCAGAAATAAAAAATCAAATAAATGTTTTGAATATATAATTTATTACCAATTTATACAAACAGATGTGGTAAAAATGATGCATTTCAGAAGAACCAACCGAAATTCTATTACCCGAATCAAAATTCACTACAATTATCCGAAACCTATTACCCAAGATTCAGTATTGACTCAAACTTATATATACGTACTTCCTAATACCAGATCTTGAATCGCATGCAAGTTTATTCTTGAAGTAGCCTTTCAATGCAAACACATGTACATAATTAACATTTTGTGACAATGAAACAGCTCACTGATCCATCCATGCTGGCAGAGGTTTCTTCTCCAATGTAGCCTTAGTTCCTGTTCGTTGTATCTGTTTAGATTTCTTCATTCATAAAAATTAAGGTTAATTTTGGACAATCATTTTGGAAAATAATTTTAATTTAAAGGAAACTTTCGTTGAAACTGTATTTCAGGTAAGTTTACAAGAATTGTTAGCATTTTACGTCAGTGCACCACTGAAACACAAATCCATTCCTGATCGCGGGAAACCATGGGTTTTCAATGTATTTTTGGAACAGTAATTCTTTAAAATATAAAATGCTCATTGAGGTGGGGAGAGACATGGCACTAACGAGAGAAACTCCTATTGTCACAGAAGTGTTGAATAGATAGTTAATTATAGGGCTCTCTTTGGATGTATCTCTACCGTAGAGTACTGTAGCTGCAGCGCTGTGGTGCGGCGTGGCAAAATCCAGTCTCTTATCAGCCGTAGCTGACTCACCAGCACTGCGCCCTCACCCATCCTGCCTCCAAGGTTGTGTTCCTGGCTTCCACTGGTCATCGCGATAACAAACTCCCAACTCCACTCGTCAGCATGCACTTTGAACACTTCTCGTTAAAAGCGATTAAGCTTCTGGATAAGTTGTTTTTGTTGAATTCTGAGGAAAGTTTCTCTCAAGTTTTTCCAGTATTCCTCAATTATATCTGTTTTTTCTTTAATTTTTTTTTCATTTCCCAGAATGTAAACGAAGTACAAACAAATTATTTCATTTTTATCTCACCTTTGGAAAATTGATAGGAAAGAATAGCAAGATTGGGTAGATTTCAAATACGGAGGAGGAAACAAGGTTTTTTCTGTACAAAGAACAAAATATTTTTCAAAGAAATTTTTGTAGAAAAATATAAAAAGTGTATGAAAGAAGTAATTTTGTGAATTAAAATATTTTAAAACACCTCTCCGAAATAAATATTTTACTTTTGCCTACTCACTTCATTTAAAAAGTACGATGTTGAATTAGGATAAAATCTAATTCTCGTTTTTCTTGTTCTGCTAGCATACATCCTCTCTTTGTTTTCCGACTACCACTATATACTTTTGAACAAGATTTCAACTGGAAGTATCAAAATTTGATTTATTTTTCTATTCATTACCTTATGTATTTTTATCGATGTGACTATCTCTTCTAAATCTGATCTACAAATCACAATTTTTATGTGCAAAAGAAAATCTTTTTAAGCGGAGATAAACCGCTCGACAGTCCGGTCTACAAAAGCATAGATAGCATTGAGTTTAGCAGTTTGGTTTGTAGGGTTTCTTGATAAGAGTTATCGTAGTGTGTATCATCATGCGTTTTCTCTTTCCTCCGACCCACTATCCTTCCTTATTTACAATCCGTTCATAACATCATTCCACCAACAACGAGAGTAGAAGCGGGAAATATATTTCAGTCCATTCTGTGGTAAAAACCAGTGGCGTCATTTAAAACGGGAGGGAGTAGGAACTGACCCCAAAAATATTGCAAAAAAATCATTCAGTGTTTAGTTAAAAGCTCATTCAATGAATGGTATACGATCAGGGTTCGAAATGAATTCTTCTGACTCTTTTTCCCCCTTTCCTAAACCTTATGTGTGTTCCCAACGAGGGAGAAATAATTCCACTTCTCGTAATTGTCAATAATAATTGTAAAAATTAAGCAACAATTTCAACTAATGCCCCAATAATCGAATGTATTTACTGTATCATGATAAGGCACTCTAGAAATTATTATTAACCGTACAAAATATGTTACATAAGTTTATAATAGGTCTCTCTCTCTCTCTCTCTCTCTCTCTCTCTATATATATATATANCATCGTGAATTTTACCGAGATCGAAGGAACAGCGTCTTTTTTTCTTCTTTTTGTGGGGTTTTAGGGCTCGTCAACGACAAGGTCATTTACCTGTCGAAACTAGGGAAAGTACGGGATATTATCAAATACCTCTTATCTATTGTTAGATCTATGAGCATTTGTCCGTGTAAAAACGTTCAGTGTTTCTGTTGACACCGTTCTATACGTTCCACCTATCTTCAATAAGCAGAGACACTGTATTATCTGTTCTAGTACTCATTTGTACACCTTGTGTAAGTCTCCCTATACCAATTTAGTCATTCCAACTCGTAAGAAACTGTAAAACAGTTTAAACTTTCTCAAAAGTGTAATTCAAATGTACCTGGAACATCAAGTTGCCATCCAATATTTCACCTAAATCTTTTATTTCTCTGACGATTTTAATGTTTTCTTGTGAAATTTCATTCATTTCCATTTCTAATTCCTTACGAGTGTTTTCTTTCACAAATATAAGGCGTAACCAATACACAATACTCCTTTCTTATTAATTGAGAATAATAATCCATCTATTAATAGATTCCAAAATAGTGACCACAGTGTTATCCCTGGAGACACCACTTATTACTTCTCTCGAATAATCTCCCACGTCCTATATCTACACGGAGAAAACATTCTAGTTAATTCTACTAAATCTCTAGTTTTTGTAACTAGATCATCTAGTAAAATATAAACGAACAAAAAGCTTGGTAAAATGCGACAAACAGTCTAGCAGGGCGAAGTCCAGTAAAAATTACTAAACTCCTAGATGTAGCAGCTCAACCACATTTACTTAGGTTTCATTCGGATAAGTAAAATGTGTTAGACCTGTAGTAATTCTACAAATAATTTTGTGATAGTAACAAGCAATTCCATATTATTTAGTAAAATACTAGATCTGCAGAAAAAAAAATTTGACAAGATTTCTGATGAATAATACAAAATAATCTTCACTTTTATCATGTATTAAAGAAAACAGTTAATTATATAAAGATACACTGAATCTCGAAAGATACACTGGGCAAGAAGAAGGCAAAATATCAGGAACAGCCATGCTTTCCAACAGTGTTTTTTTAATGGCACAGTTAATTTTTTCCCAATTTTCCAAACTACGACACAGGATTCATACGCAATATCATGTTCAGCAAAATGTCGATGACAAACCTGTAATGAATAAATAATATATTAAAATTAGAGTTAGTTTAATATTCCAAAACAGCAATGTGCACCTTAACTTCACAAAACCACGCTTACCTCTGAACTTTGTGACGGGGTGAAATTCTCGTTGCACATGGCTGACGCCCATTTTCTTCTCCTATCTTCGTCTTTCTGGAAATTAAAGACATCGCGCACTTGTCAGTCGCATAATTTCCTTTGCATCCAGGAACCTTGCATTCACTTAATATGCGTATGAACGCGTACAATACATTCGCGTTGGATATGCGGAACCTAAACGCTTCACACAGCTGCCGCTAGGATGCCACGGTAGGACTTCAATGTGTGACATCAGAGTGAGCCATTCGACCTGCTATCTAGTGGGTGTTGGTTGAACCATAGAGCGCCTAGTAGCTGCAACTGCATTCCTAGGAAATCGCAGTGAATACTTCCACTAAGCAGGCTAATAAAAACCACCCGATTCGTTACCAAAATTTTAGTAGAAGCAACACAAATTTCCGCTTGCAACGCAAATTTTCCCTTGCGGAACCATACCGATTTTCTGAAATCTTGTTATTTTCTTCCAAATAATCACTTATTCTTGTCACAATATCTTTCGAAAACAGGGTAGAAGTCTTACAGGTCTGTGGGAACTTGCTTTTTCTATATTCCGATTTGATCCATTAATTTTTCTTAACCATGGCTTTTTTTTAACCACGACTATTTTCCATACTTTCGGAAATTCTGGGGTACCAATTCTGTCATTAGATCCTTTCCTGTATCTTGCCATCTGCGTGTCATTATACCATCACTTTGTAATTAACTCCCTTTTCAATTTTCTCACTTGCTATCACGTATAGTATGTCATAAGGCGATCTTGTACTTATTCAAAGCTTCCTCTTCGCCTCGCATTCTGTGGCCGTCTCCTTTTGCTTTTTCTTCCTCTTCAGATTTGTCAATTCCTTTCTTCCTCTTCAGATTTCCAATTCCCAGTTCTTTTTACATGTTTTGAGCCACCCTTGAAATACTTCACTGCATCGTATCTATTTCGTTCAACAAATTGCTTTTTAATTATGTTACGTTGAATGAAAATGGGAGACGGGACCGGGGTTCGAATCCGGGACCTTGAGCTCAACGCGCTCATGCGCTTACTGACTGCGCCATCCCGTTCGCCTCCTGGACCCGTCTAAAGAACAAGAGGTGACCAAGCAAGGTCAGAAAAGAGAACAATATGTGACCAAGGAAGGTGGAAGGAGCCTAGCACAAGTAAGTGGAAGTAATTCCAGACTCAGCTCTGGACCCCGTGTTTGCCAAACATGTACTTACTAGATGTAAGTCCCCCCGGGGGGGGGGACTATTTGTAGAAGTAGCAGTTGGTGAGGTGCTAATCCTCTCCGAGATGCTAAATATCGTGTATTCAATATTAATATCGGCACTTTTCGATCATTCTTTCATGTCACCCCTTTCGATTCCTGCCCTAAGTGGGTTAGAGTTGTCTTAACCCTGCAGTGTTCGTCGCCTCATATTCAGTTATCTGTGTACCAAGTTTGATTCCAATTCTCCAGGCGTTCTAGACTTATGGTGGGACATAGTCATTCATACATATCCTCATTTCATTCCTTTTAGGGGTAGACTTTTGTAAACTGGTACAAGAATCATCTGCGAGTATTGTCATGCAAACCACACATATCTGTAATATTTCAGCTCGAAAGGAAGCTTGGAAGTGGCCGAAAAATTAATTATCAATTTTGATACTCCCCTTTTCACCCTCTTAGGTCTAGATTTTCGTAAACTGGTACGAGAGACGGAAGGGAAACGGAAAGACAACATATATACCATACGAAGCAAGTAAAATAAAAACTTGGAAAAAATGTAATTTGACTTCTTGGTTCCTATGGGTTGAAATTACTAACGCTCCTGATAAGTAATAAATAACATTCGTAGGGAATTTTGCAGAGTTATGTAATGCTCCATTCAGTGGCGGATCTAGACCGTAAACAAATGGGGGGAGTGGCTAACCTGGGAGGAATCTAGGGTGCAGTCCCGTTTGAAGCTTATGGTTTTACAACACAAATTTATAGAGGAAATAATTTATGGACAAAAGGGATGGAAGTAAGATATAATGCAGGAAAATATGAATGGGTGGCAAACACGGAGGGAGAAAACAACAAAAGGACGAACAACTTATAACTATATACCTCATGTGATATACGCGTTTAAAAACAAAAAATGGTTCCGACTGAATCCCAACGTGACAGACTTTATAACGGACCATGGAAACTTCAATAGATACTTGAATTATAGAAAAATAAGAGAAGTTATGGTAAGTATATGAGGTGAAAAGGGAGAAACAAGTGAGCACCAAGTATGGGATTGTGTAGAATATGGCACGGAAAGAGAGGAATATATCAGGAAAATAAAGGAACTAGAAATATGTGGAATAAAGAATCCATCAGAGCGAATAGACACGAAACTGAAATATATAGCATTTAGAGAGTATATAACCCAACTAGGACAAATACGCGATATATTGAAAGATAGTAGATGTGCGTCCACCTCCTCGCGACAGGACGATAATGTTGAAATAATCAACAACTAAGAGACGCAATAACGGAAAAGAAATATGATAAAAGGGAAGATAAATCAAAAGAGCCTTGCAATGACAAAGTTAAAGGCAAAATAAAATTTAAAAAAAACACAAATATATAAATATTATCTTTTAATAAAATTCATCAAGTCATCAAATAGATAATTACCAATTATCAATATTCAATAGTATCCAAATTTATTAATTGTTTAAACTGACAAGTGAATATTAAAAGATAAGGATTTCGTGACCAAATTAGTTTTTTATACTGATACAAATGTATGAAAGCGAACAAACAGCAAATATATGAAAGTTATAAAATAAAATCCCAATCAAGAGATGTTTTAGGATATATTCTTTAAAATAACTGTCACAGGTCGTCTTCTTAATCTGAGTACCAATAAGAAGGCTCTAGAGAGATAACAAACAGCTTACAACGTATATAGAGACTGCACAACTATGGAAGGAAAAACTGCATCCCGTAAATGAATAAAAATTCACTTGCCGTCTATAGATGTCATGAAGCATGTAGAAAAGACAAATTTCGAACGTCTCATGACCGTCCCATCTTCTGTGTAGCAGACAAAGGGCCCGTAAATAATGTCGTCACCTATTGCCTCCTCGCAACGCGTTAATAACATCGGAGATTAACCGTGGATTCTGCTGTCAGTAATACAGATGCGTTGTATCGATTATAAAAATATTGCAAAGTTTAGCCTGTATGAAACACGCCTAGTGTTGCGAGTAGCTTCAACCAGTGCATGTAATATGCAGATATTATAATATCAATTTGTTTACGTTTGCCTTTAACTTGTAAATTTAGTGAACAAAAAATCTGGTAATAATTTTACAAAGTATGCCTTTTATCAATTTCAATTTTCTCGATTGAGAGTTCAGGTCCAATGGGGTGGGGGGTGGGAGGTTACGAGGGCTATAGCCCACTCAGTCCCGAGACCCCAAAGATCTACCACTGGCTGCGTTGTATAATATCATGTAACTATTCATAACCTTTTTGAAGTCCTATTTAAAGCGCTAAATATGAAACGAAAAAAGCTTGCCAAAATTTATAATAAATTTATTGTCAAAAAACAGTACAAACTGCGCATGACCACGTGGAGGACAATAAACTAATTTACTTTCCGGAAGCAAGCAAGGGACCATCCCATCAATTCCGATCAAGGGCCCTAAGGCAGAGGCGGATTCAAAAATTTCAGCAAAAGTTCCTAGATAAGATAAAAAGTTAGCTGCGAGTTATAATACATATATAATGTCAATATGTTTGTAATTTAACGCAAATATGTTTGAAAATTTACATGTACAAGTTATTATCGAACTATAGATTATTCTGAGTATAGTGTTTAAAAATCATAAGAGTTAAAAAAAACCCACCAAATTCACGATTTATTGTTACAATAAACACGCCCCTAGGCAAAACCTAGAGAACCTGTATAATAAATCCGCTTCTACCCGAAGGAAAAACGGAGAAAAACCCGGGTCAGGATGGGGCTACAGAATTTATGTACACAACCGTGCCAAAGTTGAGTACATATAAAACTAAATTAATATGAGTCATAAGACAACACAATCATGCAAGAAAATAGTTTTTGAAATTGTTATAAGTTGTTTAAAAAGTACTACAGCAATGGCGTGATAAAGCACAAGACGAATTTAACTTTTATTAAAATCAATAAATTCTTTTACAGTGTAGAAGCACTGGTGCAGGAGGTAGTTTTTAACCGCGGATTTGAAGAGATTCATATTCATAATGTCTTTTATATTCTTGGGCAAAGAATTATATAGAACGATACCCCAATGATATGGTCCTTTTTGGCAAAGAGTGGTTGACACTCTAGTGTGATGCATATTATTCCTATTGCGAGTATTGTGTTCGTGAACGAGACTGTTTCGTATAAAGCAAGGGTGGCACTTTAGTAACTCGGTCTTAACAAACACCACCGTTTCATAAATATAAATGCAGGGAAGTGTTAAAATATTTAACTCCTTGAATAAAGGTTTACAAGAGTTTCGGGGGTGAAATTTACAAATTATCCGAACTATCCTCTTCTGAATTCTGAAAGTTTGATTACTCAGACCGGAATTACCCCAGAAGGTAATGCCGTAACGTAAATGGGAGTAAACGTTTGCAAAATATACGCAACGGGAAATATGTGGACTGACTGCGTTAACTAAGATTCGGAATGCGTAACACAATTTGCTTAATTGGGAATTAAGATTCTCAACGTGACAATTCCATTTGAGGTTGTCTTGAATACGGAAACCTAAGAATTTTGTATTCGTAACAGTTTTTCATTGTGTTCCGTTTAAAGAAAGACGAACCTGGGGTAAAGATTTTGTATTACTATTGTGAAATGACATAGACACTGTTTTGTCAGTGTTTACAATGAGACGATTTGCATGGAACCAAGTCGAAAGGTTAGACAAAACTTTTTGAGCATTGGCGTGTTTACATAGTAAATTAGTGTCATCAGCAAAAAGAACCATTTTGCAATCTGATGTGGATGATGACATGTCGTTCACATACAATAAAAAGAGTATAGGGCCGAGAATTGATCCTTGGGGTACTCCGCAAGTAAGTGGCTTTGTTTCTGAAAGACAACGCTCAAGTATTTTATTTTTTGTATAGGATATTTCTACCTGTTGATATCTATCTTTTAAATAAGAAGTTAGCCATTGATGTGGAAGTCCACGAATGCCTAAAGAATGCAATTTGGTAAGGAGAATTCCGTGATCGATGACATCGAATGCTTTGGATAAGTCAAGAAAAACACCCTGAGGATTTTCTCCACTGTCTAGAGATGTGGTAACATCGTTTAAGAAGGAAAATATGGCGCTTGTAGTGGAAAAGGATTTCCTAAAACCGTGTTGATCGTCAGAGAGAATGTTATATTTTGATAAAAAATCTAGAAGACGCTTATAGAACAATTTTTCTAGGATTTTTGAGAAAGTGGGTAGTAGAGATATTGGTCGGTAATTTCCAATATTAAGTTTGTTTCCTTTCTTGTGTAAAGGTTTCACTTTAGCTCTCTTAAAGATGTTGGGAAACACCCCTTCTGATAAAGAACTATTAAAATATTTATGAGAGGATTGAGTATAGCGTGGGACGAAAATTGAACAATAAACTCGGGTATATCATCTATGCCTGTTGAAAATTTGTTTTTTAATGAGCTAATGAGTCTCATGACTTCACTGGCGTTAGTTTCGGAAGTGAACATAGAATTGGGTACGTGGGTGAATATAATTGGAGGACATTGATTTGGATATATTGAGTTCGTAATTTTACTAATTTCTGAGAAGTAAGAATTAGAAGATATAGGAAATAGTAGCACCTGCCAATTACTCAGGTAAATGAAATAGTTTTGCTACATAAAAGTATATTTTCATATTTTCATACAGAATTAAGGTTAGATTCAATTTTCAACGCGATGTTATCGCACGGGTTGATCTAGTTATACAATTATTGAAAATTTCAATGAGAGTTTTACGTACACCGATTGGGTTTGCGTTCAATAATCATGTAATAACAATTGTTGGGTGAAGATATTGAGAATGAAACGTTTTGGGTTGTCGGGAAACTGAGAGCATATTAGTAAAAGAGCACCCTTTAAGTGTCAAATATTTGGGTGAAAGGACGGACCACCACAGAGAAGCTAGCGAAGTTAGTTAGCGGAGAGCGTACTATTCTGTACAACACTACTGCACTCTATTGCACAGAACAGTACCTTCTACGCTTCTCCGTTGTTGGTCACCGTTATTTCGCTTAAATATTAGACTGAAAAGGCGAGACAAACGTGAGCTTTGAATGATTTTGCCTAGGAAAACTTATATTACCATGTTCGCAATAGAATTATTTTTATTTTGGTGTATTTTTCTATGAGAAAAATAATAAAAACAAAATAATTACATTATTTTGATTAAGAGTAACCTTGAGCTGATATAATCAGACAACTCATCCACGATTTGACACATTACGTTTAACAAAAAATACCTTTCGTTAGGAAACAGATGGGTGAAGGTCGACCGTGTTTGGAATCTGAAGATTATATAGAACTAACAGTGCTCTGAAGTCGCTGAGGGAACCGAAAACCTCACCAACTGAAAACGTTACCTAGTACGACCGACCCGGTGATTGAACTTGCTATCTTAGGCAAGTGGTAAATGCTTAGCGTGAAAGGAAAACATTTCGTAAATCAATCCTGGACTTTCCTCCCATAAAATATAAAATCACGAAAATGAATCGTGATAATTTGTGAGTTACTGAATAAATTCATAGCTGTACTGCAGTATGTCCTCGCAACAGAAACTTATTTATCTTTCATTATAAATGTATTATCACTGTTCTCACTAATACTTTTTAATAAAATGTAATATCTTTGGATTTGATTCTTCCACACCAAACTCAATAAATATTGTTCGCTTACGAAATAACTTCTGCTGCTTGGATTTAATTTTGTGAAATTTACATCCTAAGACAAAGGAAGAAATCGTAATCAAAGTTCGACTTAAAGAAAACGTGGAGAGGGAGCGAGAGTTTTGAAGTTTCTCTCTTCATATTTCAATGCAATACTTCGCAAAATTGTGAAGAAAATGTCAGTATATACAAGGGAGGGAGGTAATTAAAAGGACTTCATAGGTTTTGTAATTAATTCTAATATACTATATATGTTACCGATAAAGTAGGAAATGAGGCATTGTACATAATTCTTAGACAAAGTGAACAATGCCTGAGACTATCAGGCAAAGTAAGAAATAATTTTTATTTCTAGTACAGCCGTGTAAGTAAGTATAATACGTTTTCACGAATACATCACTTCGTATTCTGGACTTCACCTACTGCTTAATGTAAGGGTTCCTTATAACAACAAGCTGTAATTATTCGAAAACCTTGCTATCTTCGTGTTGATGGATTGAATTATCTACCGCTCTATCGCGAAGAACGATGTTTTTAGTAATTTAAATGTAAATTTCACACCAGAAACAACTCTAGACTCGCGGGATGCAAATTACGTGATAGAATTGGCCTACTGCGTTTCATTGTAAAACTCGGGTTGTTTGCGTAAATTAAAAATTTCTGATTTACAGAAATTTTATGAAAATTTGTTTATTATTTTTTATACTTTATTGTTCTTTTTTAAGCTTATTTTATATTGAAGGTGTTAGCTTGGAAATGTATTATAGTCACAATCATCAACTTATTTACGTTTCATATTAATATATATTTATTTATAAACATACTAAAAATTAATACATAAATTCTAAAAATTAATACATAAATTCTAAAAATTAATACATAAATTCTAAAAATTAATACATAAATTCTAAAAATTACTATTTAATTGCAAAACATAGGTTTCTTGATATTTATAAAACACGTACTATTAGTATGCACCGAATAAGAAAAGAAAAGTGCGTATTAGTTTGCCGAGTGTTAGTCCGTAGGCGTGTTCTCACACCAGTGTGTATTGTGGGCGCAACGAGTATCAATCGTTTTTTAAAATCCGCACTAGCTCGCAAATACTTCAAAGGAAAAAAACAACATATACCAACCTTCTTTTAGTCAATTTTATAATCTATAAAATTTATGATGGCTAAATTGTCGGAGACTTTCCAGATTTTATTTGAAATGATGACGTGTAGGTGTATACGCAATTTCCTCTAAGCGATTTTTTTCCGAATTTCATCTTTTTCTATTTTCCCTGGGGTAAGATGAAAACTGTCTTTAAATCGCAAAAGGACGAACAGTTTGTTTCTTTAGTTTTACATGCAGCCGCCGCCGCTACGGTCGTCGTGTGTTGTCTCGGGAGGAGCAAGCAAGCTATTCGACTGGCGTGCTACCCGGCGTGAGGTGCTTTACGTGAAACAAACATTTTAGACTTGCCATTTTCCACTATTCTAAAGTAGGAAGAAGAGTTAAAGTGCAAAATAACAAAAACACACTAGCGGATCTGGTGTAGGTTACTAGTTAATTATAAAACAATAAATTATGTTGTAAGATGTGAAGCTTCATCGGTGGGCGCATTCGTACGAAATATATTTGAAGAAAATGATGAAACACGTTTCGTGAAACAGTTGTATTGTGTCCCGTCAGTTCTTGAAACAGGTGCAAAGCCGGTACTGATACAGCTACGACTCATTCGGAGAAAACATAAACTTGGTCCCTTTTCAACTCTAGCACGATCGAGGTTCACTCATTCTCCGATGAAGATACGCCCCATGGATGTGACCATGGTGGAAATATACTTACCACTTCTATAAATAGTTGTGGAAGGTGAACAGGTGGTCTAGCGGTCAAAACCCCGACAATCATTGCAGGAGATTTCGGTTTCGATGTCCGACTCGTCACCATTCTCATCTAAATTTCTGAAAGATTTCTTCTTAGCCGTTAAGTCATAGGCTCTTACGTTCTTTCAATTTTTAGTACCCCATTCATTAATATAATTCACTAAAAACAAGAAATGTAGTATGTAGTCCTGATAGTAAGGACACTCTTGTTTGTTGGAAGCGTGGTTGGGTGCAGAATTCCATCGAAGCTCATGAAGCGAACCATAATAACGTGTCATTTGTTTCCTTTCAAATTTGACGGGTTGCGATGGTCGCTTATCTCGCTTCAGCAGCGGTGTGGCATCTATGGTTCCATGCACGGTTTGGATGGGTTGGCTGCGTGAAACGAGTGTGTGTTTGCGCGTGAGGAGGGGTGGTGTGGGAGAAGGGGAATGGGGGGGGTGCAACTCTAGAGACTGAGCTCTGGGCTCCAGGAAGCAAGTGCCTGGAGAAGCCAATCTCGTTTCCTGCGATAGAACTGCTGGAGCAGCGGAAATGAAATCGCAAAATAAGGACGCTGGCTGGAGCTGCGTCATGTGCGGCCTATAAACGCACGTGCGCACATTGTGTTAGTAAGACGTATTAATACGCGTTCTGTACCGACCAAATCCAGAACTAAATCAAATGTATAATTGTGCCAATGTTCACGCGCCGGTAGTCACTTCGTACATAGTGCCTAGGTACACAGAATTCGCCACTGCATTACGTTACATCGCAATGTTCATGTCCTTATCTGGACATAATGTCTGTTCTCTTGAAATAAAAATATCTTTTACTGGATAAAGAAATAGTTAATTTTGTTAATATGTTCACATGTTCGTATGAGCGTCAAGAAGGTAGAACGATAGGATAAACTGACTATTATCGCTATACCTTATCCATATAGGAACATAGTAATGTGAAATATGTCATTGCCATTGATACAACGTTTATAAAAGATTCCCCCCTTCTGCTCACATCTCATACCTCCTGCTTTTACAAAGTAGAGGACGGAGTCGTACCTTCGAAAACACGCTGTAACTTTGATATACTTTCCCATCAAGTCTTTCATAACTGAGTTTTACTTCTTTTTAACTAGTATTGAAACTCTATAAATTGCAAATGGTCACTTCATATGAACGAGTTCCTTTTGCATTTGGAATATTCACAATCCGATACGTGAAAGTGTATTTCTTGTCATGAAAGATACGGAAAGCAAATCTCTATCTGATTTGATTTTGCTGAAGAGCTATTTTTATTTCCTACACTGTTCATTCTTGTATCTTGGAATGATACACTCGTAATCGATTGAATTGTGCAGGTCTTAGGAAATTTCGTGATTTAAGATAATTTAAATGCTTTGGAATTTTTAGTTTCGAGCATTCCAATGCGTTGCATACTGTGAACAGAAAATAAGCAACTAATTGACAGGATTCACGATAATGCGGTATCAGTTATATCATATTTCAATTATATTACTCCTGAAATGGTTAGAAGCGATACAGTGTTGATATGAGGGTTGAGCGGATGAATCATAATATTCATATTGCCGTAATAGTGTATTCCCTTTCCCTCTACTAATAATATAGAGTATTTAATATCCATTATGGTCAATACAATTATGAAGAATACTAATTTCTTTATTTATATATTTCATTTCTTATCTGAGGCCTGCTTTTTACCTAACCATGGTTTAGATTGAGTATTGAGTGTTGGGTAGACGGAGAACTTTCGGTACCAAACCGACTTTGGAGTGGAGAAGGTGAGGAAAACACCAGCTGAAAACCTCATCTAGTGTGACTGAGCAAATTGTTGGAATAGCAGATTGCATGGCCAGAATTGCAAAACAAAAAATTAAGACATTTCGGTAGAATGATGGCTTGGACCACACCGGTTTAGAGCCTTTCTGCATTATTTTAATTGAAGGAAAAAACTCTTGTCTTCGAACGTCTGAAAAATGTTTACCTATGACTTATGAATTTTGAATAGCTACATTTTAAAGTCACTGGTACTTATGGAAAAGCTTTTGTGGGGACAAATATTTCAAAATAACTTAGCAAGTGTTCAGATAATGTCAATAAAATCTACTTCGAGATTTCCATAAATTAAACGAAGAATCCGATGATACAAAAATTTTGCCAAGCACAAGGAAATAATAAAGAAGAAACTTGAACTATCGGAAGTGGCAGTCATCATCAATCAATTATCATCAACCAAGGTTGATAAAGAATAGCAGTAACATTTTCACACTGTTTACTTACCTTGATTTCATCGTTGAAAAACTGATTGGCTTCGTGTATTAATCGTAAGCGAGGGAAATTCAAAAGTACGGAAATCATGACACATTTGAGTTTGTTATTATAATTCATTCATTGTTCGGTATCGAATCGAGAAACCGAAGTTTAACGAATAATATCCACTGCTGCCAATTTCTTCATGAGAAATGTCATAAAAACCTATATTATCAATAATTCATTAATTTTTAAAACAGAACCTTCAGTTAAATACTGCAAATAGTAAGGGATGATATATTTTCTCCATAATTATACACAGTATAAGTATTTTCATCAATAATTTATAAAAATGATAAATGGCTGATCGTATGACTAGGGTCTGAAGCAACCATTTTACCTTAAAGAACTATTTGATATCCCTAAATAAATATTTTACCTTAAATAAAAACTCATCCCAAGGTCTTAAACGTTCTTCCAAAAGTTTTATATACGTCCAAGTGATTAGCGGTTATTTGTGATGGAATCCTTACTTCCAGAACGATACGTCAAATTTTTCAAATGATTCCAAAATAACAAAATAAAATCCTTTCCAGGTATTTGGAAATTTTTCGAGACAAGAAAATGTTTTACAAATTTGGCCTTTATGCATTTGAAGCATCTCTTGGGCCATTGAGGGTGGTCATTACTTAATTACATTAAGAAATAGAATTTGAATATTTCTCTCTCATGATAAATGTAATGACCAGTATATCGTGATCCTATGGTATAATGTTTTACCATTTTTCTCATCCGTGTGCAGCCTACCAGAAAGGGTAAGCGTTCATTTGGGAAATAAGTATTGTTTGTAATTGACTCGTCATATTGTGTACTTTATCACTTATTAATACAGTGGAATAAATGCTGTGAACTATGCAATTATCGAAATCAAATACGCGAATAGTGATCTCCAAATGGGAAAATGTGGTACTAACTAGGTGGTTAAGTTCTGTACTATAGAGACTGGAATGTAAAGAAATAATTTGTGGGATAACCCTCTAGCGAGCAAAGAAAGTAACATCCATACACCTTAAATATGAAGCACTGAATAACTGTAGTTTATGCCATTCTCTGTTTTGACGATACGTCGAAACATTGATTGTTTCTCTCATGTTAGTATGACTACGAAATCTTCGCATTGCATGTACTGGTATGAAAAAAATTCTACGTGGTTTCAGAGTTGTGAGTCACTATGTATTTTCAAATTCTCACGCGTAGAAACAAGGCTTTCTTGAGAACACATTGCAAAGGAACCTGTTGGAAGATTAGAATATGGGTTTCAGCAAACGTGTGTTCTTCGTACCTCTCCCAAAGGCTATAAACCCCCAACCGTTCCAAAGTCAGGTGGCACTGGGTCGCACCGCGCCGCACACGGGGCCAGGCTGGGCTGAAAGGCGTGCATGATGACAAAAAATAGTAAGTCCTCTTAAAACAAATATTTAACATGGATAACATTATAAAATGAAAGCTTGTCATTTTTATTGCCCCATATAAATGCACCTAAGCGTGTTTCAAAGCTGCGTGAAAACTGTAATTTGGATAGTTAAATTAATCGTATTTCAACGAATTCATTGAAATTTGTCACAGCAATTTAATTATTTATTTGTCCCAAGTTCATTTACTTAAAGGGGTCTTAACAAAAATTTATTCATAGGTAGACTTCTAACAATATTACTGAGTTTCTGACTTCTTGACTCAGTCGTTCATCAAAGAAGAGCAAAGGGATTAAGTAGCTTGAAATTTTGACGAAATGTTGCTTCTCTACAGAACAGGTTCACTAAGGAAGGATTTTACGAAATTTCAGGAGGAGGGTTTGGGTAAAAGTTGATTTTACGAATTATCGCTATTTACACTGTATCTAAAAAAAAAGAGATTGGTGTGTTTTGTAGATACACGTTGCTAAATCTAATTTCAATCAGGACTGTGTATATGGTGTGTTGTCCTGATTGAACGAGTGTCTGACTGACTGACTTACAAGTTAACTTGAAGTAGTTAAAGAAATGTTTAATGAAACATAGAAGCTGGAATGAACTCGTGAAAGGTGTTTCACTTTACTACCTCGTGAATTGATGTTTGATGAGAAACAGCTGAGAAGGAAATAAAATCGATTTCTTTATTTTAATAGAAATTTATCACATCCATACATCACATCGTAATGCCGCTGTGGAGTGTGATACTTTAATTTTGACAAAATGAGTATCATATATGACCCCAAAAGTTAATCGATATGTTTGTATATAAGTTGAAGTTAGAAGATTTTGCCTGTTAAATTGTATCAAGTGACATCCCATGCGCATGATCTTTTAACTCAATCTGGCCCACTGTGCGCCTTTGCGGGACAGAGCGGTCCGAATTAGGGTGAAGGGGAATTGGGGAGTTGGGCGACGAAGGCGCCAAGCTACGACCTCCGCCCTCCCACCACCACCGCCGCAACACAAGTGAAGGTTATGGCGGGGAGGGCGGGCGGCGCAACGGCAGGTGCGTGCTCCGACACTCACCCCAACCCCTTTCCCCACGCAGCGAGGATGCAAGATGCTCTTCAAGGGCATGTGGCGCCAGCTGCACACTGTGACAACGATGGGTTAAGGGGCAATGCACATTCCCTCAGTGATTAGTTCAAGATTACGTGTCGAGAATTGGACTAATGCTGAAAAACGTACGCTTGTTTTACTTTTGAGTACTCCAAGTTGAGTAACTTTGCCGAAAATTATGCAATATGGCTGCGTAACACGAATTGTCAACTTCTACGAATGCAAGTTATATCCAAATACATATTAATAGTAGTCACAAAAGCGACTATTTGCTGTAAAGAAATACAAGCTAATAACACAACAAACTAATAGACGTGATACTCGTAATATACGACACCAAAAATATCACTATTCACCTCACTGGCCATAAAAACTGTGAACTCGATAGACAACACTAAAACCGGTTTCGATTATTTTTCTCATCATCCCCTTTAATATGCTATAGTATTCTGCCAAAGAGACGGAAAAGGGGAATGAGTATGGTTCTTTAAAATCTCATGCAGAAAGTTATTTTCTTCACATTCTTAACGTGAAATTTTTAAAAATCCATCATGAAGTACCGACATAGTGCTTTACGGATGTGATTTGAGAACGCGAGTTGTTTTTCGAAATCTTATGTAAACAGGGTTCATCCAATTCTTTTGAATATGAAATGTGCACCACGTCACCGAGAAGTAATTAAATAGGAAGTAATACATTAAATATTCTTGATGATAACTGCACACTTAAAAAAATTGATAAGTGATCTTGCAATTTGTTAATATCAACCGTGTAGGATTCCATATCTAAAGAACAAAATTTCCACAGCATAAAATTTATGCAGCAAAACGTTCTGTTAGTGCTGAGATTGAACAGGTAAAATATCATAATAAGAAAATCAAGATTGGCAATAAAACTTGAAAACTTTTTAAAGGGTACCCATAAAATGACAATGCTGAATAAGCGGCTTCAAAAATGTACCTAAGGCGAACAAAAATATATTTCTTTAATAAATAAACAGTCTTCATAAGACCAGTTCTCTACAATCTTATTTTAATTGGTTTAGAAAGATTGAAATCTCATACCAGAGTCCTCAAGTCGGTTGTATTTGTCTCAATGTGAATAAGATGACTTCCGAAAAGAAAGAGAAAATTAATGTCACCAAAGGTATCATAGCTATTCCGACTTCAACATGGAGTTCTCATTCGAAAAGATGGATTACAATATGTACAAATATACTTCCCCTAGGTACATAATTTAATTATGATTATGTTTTAAAACTAATGTTTCCCAAAGAATTTATAGCGAACTATGAGAACATAGAATTCTTAGGGTCCAAAATGCTCTTCGAGCCACGTGGATTTAATAGTGTAGATCCATTCGTGTCAAGATACTCAACTGAGGGAGTTAGTGAACAGTGAGACCCATCCACTAAACTTCCATATATTCTCCATATAGCGCAATACGTGTAGTGCGTCGGAAGAACAAGAGGTGGGTCGCTGGGTAATTATTTTGATTTCGCGCCCGGAAATGTCGTACGAGACTTTCCAGATGTCGTACGAGTTGATGAAAGGAGAAATAGAGCGTTATTCAACAACGTTGAACAAATAAACTGAATGACGGTTTCATTCATATTATTTATTTTTATTTATTTTATGTCTTTTCGGCGAGGTTCAGGCCATGAAGCCTGCTCTTCCACGTAACCGTTGGACTTGGGAGAGGGAATTGGGAAGGAGAGATGTAGGTTTAGGATACAACACGAAATGTATAGATATACGTATTATATATTGTTGAATATTTAAAATATTTCGGAAAATATTGATGTCATAATGTTTAGCATTAGTATTGTTTAAGACACCTGGTTACTTTAGGGTAAGCAGGGTGATGTCAACCGTACCTTTCATAATGGGTATATAGAGAAAAGTAAATATGCAAAAATGTACAATAATGTAAGTACAATAAATAATTTAATTATTATTAAGAAAAAAACATTAATGTTGAACAAATAGTTTCTGCCAAACAAGCGGTTAAATACTACTTCTGAACAAGTGGACACCAATAATCTCATCTACTCTCCAAAAGCAAGGACCTATCCCATCGATTCCGTTCAGTGCCAAAAATAAACGGAGCAAGAATATCATGGGCGCGATTGGCCACAGAGATAACGAACAAACGTGCCAATGTTGAGTACATATAAAAATATTTCTTCTATGAATAGTTGTAAACAAGATATAACATACTTAAATAATTTCGTGTTTTAATAAATTATTATTGAAGGTACTTTAACAATGGCTTGATACAGAATACAGTAAAGTATACAGATAAGAAAAAATAAACAGTTTATGAATTTACATTATTCCACTTAATATTGACAATGCTGTACAATTGAAACATTTGATGAACAACTATTGATATTAATCTCCCATTTATTAAAATTAATCAATTCTTTAGTATTGCAAAAGCAATGGCGCAGAAGGACGGTTTTTACCGTAGGTTTAATATCGCTCAATCATTGCAAATATGTTTTTGTGAATGTGTTATTTCTTAGCATTTTCAAAGATCTTCGTCCGTGTTAATAATACAAACGTTAATGTTTTTAAGCGAGATTTTATTTAAAGAGGATTACATTTCCCGTACTAGAAAGGAAAATGTTCCGTAAAATTAATTATCAAAAAAGAATATCTACAACAAAGTCTCTTCCTTGGTCACTCATCTTAGTTGCAAGTACTTGTAAGGTATATGAACGTATATATTTTAAAATATGAAATTTAAAAACTTGAAGATTATTTTTAGAAAATTTAAAGTAATATCAGTATTTATGACACTTGACGCATCAAGTTTTTAAAATATGTATTTCATATTTTTAAAATGTCTACGTTTATGTACGTTTCAAACAATTGTTTAAAAAAGTTTGTTTTATTTTACTTGTTTATAATTTGTATTATTATTTATTTATTTATTTATTTTTCAAATGAGCAATATATTCGACTGACCTACCAGTTTCTATTAGGAAATTCCACTGCCCTTTTTCCCAGCTCCATCATTAGACTCTCATTTCCAATCGAGCGAACTTTTTAGAGATACGAGTTCTTTGTTTCGAGCATTTAAGAAAGATGAAAACCTATTGTGTGTTTCCTCGGAATGATTGTTGTTGGTGAAACCTGAGATCTCAAGAATAGTAATAACAATAATAATAACAATACACAATAGTTAAAGAAAACATCACAAAACAGTTTGTGAGGAGGATGAAAATAACTAAAACTCACTTATGTTCACGTATCCGAACGAAAGTAATAGACACATTTGTCATACCCATATTATCCTACTCCTTTGGGGTAATAAAATGGTCAACTGCAGATATGGAAAATTTAGAGAGGAAAGTCAGAACCACGATGACAAACGACGAACACCATCCTAAATCACATTTTCTTAAAACGAGAGAAAATTTCATCTCGAAATAAGACCATTTTCTTCTCATCTTAGAGGGCGCAGAAATATACATAAAATCGATGAAATCGTTTAATGGAATTCACTATAACAAGTCAAATAAAAAAATTCACTTCATTGTGGCGAGTAGGAGTCGTCTGCGGGTAGATTGCTCTCCAGGGGCGGATCCAGGATGTGATATGGGGAGGGGCCCATGAAGAGAAATTATTAATGAATCGTACAATGCACACATGTTTTAAGAAAATCAATGAAACATTTTCATCATTAATTTATTGTACTAATGAAGTACCATTATTCTCATAACGAATTATTTATTTTATTTTATTTTATTTATGATTTAAACTTTTCCGATTATCTTTCTAGAGTAAATTTTATTGGGGTAATTTTCCATTAGATTAGTGGCTTTGAATCTCGCTGGAGTGCGAGTGTACTAGAAACTGTAATTTCGCAGCCCTATACTCATCTTCCCTCGTTGGAGTGAAAATCTTTAAAAGCAAAGTAAATTATATGTTAGTCCTATGAAGACGTCTTTTTACACAGATTTTATTAGTTGTTGCTTGAAAGCAACTCAAATATTTTCAAAATAAAAAACAACAACATCCTTTTCGCTTCTATCTCACTTTTTTGGGAGGAGCACGTGCCCCTTGTGTCCGCAACTGTTGTTCTCTCGCTTCTAGTGAGTAGTCATGCAGGCAGGTGGACATTCTAAGCAATAGTGAAGCGCCGTTGCAGTGTAGGTCAAGATTTACGAATATCAACGAAATGTTACTTTTAGTCCAATTTTTAAGATTACAAGAGAATCATATTTACTTGTTGTCCTTAATATTGATTAAAACGGATGAAAACACCGTGTCCAAGAAAATTAGTGCACACGAATGGCTGCGTAATGTTATTTTCTGTTGTGTTGATCACAATCCGGACGATTTTCCATCGCAAGCGTTCTAGCTGTAGTTTATAGCAATCTTCATGAAATGTGCGGGAAATTTTAATTCTGCGCACTAAAAGAGTTAAAGGTTTAATTTGAACTTCAAGTTTTACTCGTGGTCATAGAACTCTAACAGACGTAAAACAAAAAGTCCTTGTGTTACGCGGAGCTGTGCCGACCCGGCCACTGGTTAGTGGTGGGGGCATCTGAGCGGCCGGTTCGCTCGCACTGCGCGGACTCAGCATTCTATTACTATGGAACTCGGACTCATCAGACTCTGGGTGTCGAGAAGCGAACCGACTGTATTCGGTGCCCCCCCCCCCCCTAGCCAGTGTAAACCTCGCCACCAGCACAGTTTTGTGTTCTATGGCACCAGTATATGCCCGTGCTTCCAGTCAATTTAGTCGACGATTGTGCTTCGTTTAAGCGATTATATAATTATACCGTTTATGTTGGCACTGAAGTGAAATTCCTACCTATTGTGTAGTCTATAACTGCAAGAATTATATAGATAAGAAATCTTGTTTATCTGCTCATAAGTAAATATAATGAGGATTACTTATTTTCTTGTTAGTATGAGATAATTGAAGTGTATTACCACACTATTTGTTAATAGTAGCGCTACAATTCAAGATAAAATAAATTACAGTAATTCTTTTGACTTGACAGATCATTATTTAATTTCATATCCAAAAGTTAACTTAAAATTTAAATATAATTTATCGCTTTTCTCGTTTACATTTTTACATTATACGCTTCATTTAAGTAATTATTTAAACTATTAGTCACTTAATTCTTAATGACTTTATGACTTAAATCCCACCGGAATAGATTTGACAGTAAATTATATTTAGAATCCTGTGAATAAGTAATAATAATATTCACATTCATAGGAATTCATGTCATATTAATTGAGAAGTTTTGTAGGTTTCCCAAAGATCCGGAACTTCGTCAACGATGGATTATAGCTTCAAAAAGAAAAGGATTCAATCCTTCGAGCACTTCTAGTCTTTGCAGTGTACATTTTGAAGAAAGTGCATTTGAAACAGGTGGTTTGCGGATAATATTAAAAAAGGATGCAGTGCCTACATTATTTCAATTTCCACCCCACTTGATGAAAGAGCCACCGAAACGAAGAAGAATTTTTAACATAACGGTAATATATTTTATTATTTTTATAATAAATATGTTCTAAACATAAATACAGGAATTAGTTTATGTTTAATTAATATAAGTGTTTTAATATATTTTTCATATGAAAATCCGCTATTAATACGATTTAAAGGTCATCAAGACATATTTATTAATAAAGGTCATCAAGACATATTTATCTATTAAATAATATGCTTCCTTGGAAAAAGGTAAGCTAAATAAAAAAAAGTAGACATTTTAGGCAGGAAAGACCCTAAGTTGGTTAATTTATATCTATTAACTTTGGTGATTTATAAAAATTCCCAAATTTTGAGAAAAGAAACTCAAAGTTTGGGAATTTTTATAAACCATCAAAAGCTTTTAAACAAAACAATTTAATATAAATTTAAATCCAAATAACTAAATGAACATTTAAAAAAATAAAAAATGGACATAAAAATGTTGTTTAGATTCAAATTTATCTATTAAATGATATGCTTCCTTGGAAAATGGTAAGCTAAATAAAGCTATTAGGTTCATACCTCAATAATAGAAGAAAATACTTCTCCTTTTAAATTAAAAAGTTTGATTTTACAAAAGTAATTTTATTAACAATATTGATTCTTGGTCCAATAATAATAATCCTCTCACACATTTAATTTCTTACAGAAGTAGAGCAATTTTTTTAGAATCAAGAAAAGGAGCGATGTGAAGAAACTGAAGTAACAACATGCGAACATAATAAACTTTGTGAACAAAGTTCAAGCCCATCTAGAAAAGAAAACCAAATACTGTATGTTTTTAACTCTTTTAAAACCATATTTAAACATAGGAGTGTATAGAACCTGATTGGTCTTCCAGTGATAATCCAAAACTTGTCACGTCGAAGAAAGAAAAACTTTTAGGAAAATGATTTGGTGTGTATATAAATATTTTATGTTATAAATGTTAAAATATGACTCTTTAATTTAGAGCGAAGGATGTTTTACGAGATAAATGAGTGGGAATTATTATATTGTTGGTTGAGATTTTCTGGACGAGCAAATAATATTCACTGAGCATAAACTTATCGTTTAATGGTATTCTTAATTTAGTTTTTATATTAATTTTAAAAACTAGTAATATGAACTGACACGCCTCCCAGCTGTAGCTCCTGGTCACACACCGCTCTATTCTTTCATTCCCTCCACCTTAGGACGAACCCTTACGAAGGAGATTCTCTAAACACTCACACCCATACTCATTCCAGTCAGGCATTCCTGAGAAGACGATATTCATGATCATTAAATTCTTAAGTACGTCAACTCTCCTCATTCTTCCCACCTTTCCTCCTTCCAGAGCCACGCGATAACCCAAACAAGCATCTGGCACCCGTTCATTGCTTCATTACTTTTACTCAAAGGGACACCTTGTCAATGTGTTTAGTGAAATTTTTAGATTAGTTAAGTATTTGTATATATTATTTATGTATAATAAAGATAAGAAGATATTTTGTTCCAGAAAATATGTGTTACAGGCATGTATGCAATCTATTTAAAAATCACCCCTTCAATATTGAATCTCATGACGCTAGTCACGAAATGAAGCTAATAAAGTTAATACGTACTTTATTTTTTAAAACTATGTCTTTTTCTCACGCAACAGAAAAGACTTCAATAATTAATAAGTCAAAGCTAGGCATGCGTCAAAAGCTCAACAAATTTATTTTGTTTCAAAATATGTAATGTAAAAATTTTATGGAAGTAGGAAAAATATATTATGTGCTGTGTGTGAGCAATATATTAAGAAATAAATATTAATATGGAATACAGATATTATTTCATTCATTAAAACAATTACCCCTTTTCGTCGTAAGTATTATTTTAACAATAAAACTTAAATTCCTATTAAAGACAAACAGACGTAAAACAAAACGTCAGTGGCCTTTGTGTAACGCGGAGCTTTTGCCGACCCGACCACTGGCTAGTGGTGGGGGACATCTGAGCGGCCGGTTCGCTAGCACTGCACGGACTCAGCATTCCATATTTAGATTTCTATGCTCGTGGCACAGTGGATACAGTAGGGACTGCGTACTGGCGCCCTCGTCGAATCACATTTCCTTTTTTTTTTTTGCCAAACAAATTTTCTTCACGACAGGAATCTTCTCACCCAATACAACGAGATGAAAATACTCATAGTGAGTGGGATCCCACTGATGCCACATAGAAGATGAACACTTGATTGTGAGTGTGATTGTGAAGTGAGAGGATTCCTCTTGTGGTAAGAACTTTCTTTGGTCCAGCATTAGAGAGAATGTTTATCCTGCGGAACCAGGGCGGACGAAACTACATTAAGCTAGCAAAGCAAGTGTACAAGAATTCAATATTTTTATCATAATCATTTAGTGCATAATTAGTGCTTATTAAATGCACAAGAAAAAAATTTAGTGCATTTGGCTTTTAATTTTAATAACATTTTTTGCTCACTTTATATTAAGCCAGCAGAGCATCTCACAAACATAACAATTATAATTGAATGCAATCTATAGAAACATTTAGTGCTTCATTAGTGCTACAAAAAATACACATCTGACCTTGATCGAAAAAAATATTATAAACAAAATACCAAAAAATAAAAATATCCTTCACTTTAATTAAGCCCTTACAATTGCATATACACATTTCCCAATAATACTCATTACCTACATATTTAGTGCACAAATTTTTTTTTTGTGCAATAATTTAAAAAAAGTAAATAAACAATTTCCGTCTTCTATTTAAGCTAGCAGTGCAAGAGGGAAAAACCTAATTCCTTCATGACTGCTTTCAAAATACGCAAATATTTTAGTGCTTGACCACTACTACCAAGAAAATACGCGTAGAAGATTGTCACATAAATTGTTATAAACAAATTGTGTGAAACAATGAAACTTGAGATGTAATTTAAATTTCGAGAATAATAAAGTTTATTGACGTTAAGAATATAAAAAAATATTTCTTGTTATGGAAGTCCATGATGTGTATAATAAAAAATTACAAAATATTTCTTCAACAGCGGCGTAATAAAACGCGTAATTTTCTCTCGTTACGATTTAATAGGGGTATGTCCGTTAGTACTAGTCTTCTATTGGTCCGTCAAATATGGAAGCAGTTTCAAGTTTGCCTCCGATTGGTCGAACGAAAATGAAACGCTTTTTCTCCGTGGGAAAGACGTGACGTTGCAAACCTAACAACTCCAAACTTGGAAGCACGCGGGACTTTGAAGAATCCTTTTATGAATCCAGGACGGTAAAGAGGATAGGAAATACTATTGATATCAATATTATGAAAAACTGCCAAGTTCTTATGAAAATACTTGGAATTTATCTCAGTTTTGTTATAATATCAAATTATTCACCATTTTCTGAAACTTGTAGAATTGCTAAAAGAAGGTCGGTTATGAATTGCGATTATATCCTAATAGTGAGACATTTCGAAAAACATTTTGTGTGTGTATTGTACACTTTGAATACAAATTATTAATTTTGTCTTTGTGAACTTCATAACAACCCACTTCTATTGGTTTATTATCAATAAATAGATTTCACTTATTTGACATAATACAGATGTTAATAGAACAGAGCAAAACAAACTTTTTTTTGGGGGGGGATATATAGAATTATTTATATAGAGAATTCTAGATAATAGTTTTTTTTTCAATGAAATATGTCCTCCTACAAAGAAAAAAGACAACCGGTAAAATAATGGTATTTAATTTCGTTAATACCTATTTTTTCAGGTAAATGTAATTGTGGTGGAACGATTAATTGCCAATTCAATGTATATGAAAATTGTGCAAAATTTTTGTGTTTCTTAACTTTTGGTCAAAATAAATGTGCAAAGAGGTATTTGCGGCAACCTGAGAGACAAGAAGTAGGCACGAGATTGTGTAAAATTGCAACTACAAAATATCGTTCGCAGCAAGCGAGTATAAGAACGGCGATCCAGAACCGCAACATTTATACAAGCCGGAAATATTAAACATTGCCAAGCATGAAAGAAAACAATCAGATTTATTACATGAAGATTTATTCTCGGTTTTATATTTTCTGAAACAATCTGATCGTGGAAATATAGTTCACGACATCGGTTTTGATCCTTTTTTTGTTCATTATTGGAAAAATCATCAAAACCATATTTTTTACAAGAGCTATACAAAACAGGAACCAGCCTGTGTGTGTTTCGACGCAACTGGAGAGATTTTTACAAAAAATAAGATAATGAAGAAATCACCCGAGAGACCCTTGTTTTGTAGGTAATTCATTTTTTTTATGAATTAACATTTTGTAAGACAAAATCATACTATACGAAATTCCGATTGGTAACTCTATCGATTTTTGTTTTTCTCAAAAATGCGAAGGTATTATTTCTTGTTTCGCTCAGTTTCCTAGTCTATTATTTTGTGATATTAAATTATCAAGCATTTCATACCCACATTCCTTTCTTACAGGTGTCATAAATTTTAATGGTATGCTTGTTAAATTAGTCGGCAGTGCCCTTATTTTTGACAACATGTATTAAGGACGCACAAACTCTTTTACAGTTTGTACTTTCACATCACGTTTCGGGGATGTATGTTCCCCATCTTCAGATGTATTCTTCTTTTTCTTCCCAAAATTGTACAAAGTCCTTATTGTGAATTACATGGTGCACCTTATACTTGCTGAAACGTAATGTGAAAGTACAAACTGTAAAAGAGTTCGTGCGTCCTTAATATATGTTGTCTTAAATAAGGGCACTGCCGACTAATTTAACAAGTTGAAAGACAACATTACTCTTATCTATTTTTTAATGGTATGCAACTACCCGTAGTGAAGATGATAACAGAAAGTCATCATATTCAAATGATACTGCTCCATTGGATTCGTCTGGGAGCACGGCCTCCTAGAGAAACTGTCACAGACTTCTCCAGAGCCCTTTTAACAGCCATCGTGCGAGAGTTTACGGAATTCCTGACTGCCGATATGCCGATGCTTGCCAATCAAAGATTCTTCTTCCATGTTATGTAAGAGTGAACGTAGCGCATATTATGCAAATTTACGCTAATTTTTGCACAAGCAAACCGAGGAGAATTAAAACTTTCTACCTCGCTAGTATCGGTAAATTAGTTTTATGCACAATCCTTACCTCGACTCGTTCATACTGAAGAATTTACTGTCGGTGAGTACAAGTGAAACAGATGGGAATTGCCCGACGGAACTGAGAGTGAATGCGAAAGTGAATGAGAAATTGCATTACAGAAAATGCATTACAGAAAATGATACAATAGACAATTTGCTGGAAGAGAATTGCGACACGGAAGTGGTTGTGGAATTTGAGAAAGATTGTATTTATACCGTTAAAAGTGAGTGGGGTAAATGAACAGAGGAAATAAATCGGGAAGTCTCATGTTTACTCGGAGAAGGTGATCGTGAAAATGCACATTATTTTCCTGGATTCGCTGTCCGTTTGCTGAAAAATGTAGAGACATTACCTCTGTGGACTTGCATTAAAAGGAACGATTTCGCATATCGTCGAATCGCGGCCTCAAGTGTTACAGTAGAAAGCGAATTCAACCAAATTAAGAATCGCATATTAGCCGATGAAAATAATTATGGAGCGAAAAGGATGAGAGTCGACAGATATCTTGAGAAACACATCGATTATTTGAATGGTGCAGCAAAATCGACATAGACTACATTTGTCGAGAACAATGAGAGAACCCATCACTACAAATTTTAAAATTCGTCAAGAAACTATGTACATCGAATGACGAAAAAGTGACGGAAATTGAAAACATAACTGAAGTCGAATTGAAGAAACATATTTCAAAGTGTGAAGTTACCAATGACCAAAGCATAATAGGATCTTCCAGGGAATCGAAAACTGGAAAAACCTTGTAGTTCAATCCAAAAAATTTGATTCATTATACCTTGGTAACAATACTGACAAAATTAAAATAATGCTAAATATAACTGTGAAGCAAGTAAAACTTTCAATTTTGAAAAACGGGAACCTAATTTCGTTAGGTAGTGTGCGTGTCAACGAAGTCGAATACATTTTAAGAAATACTTGTGCATCTGATTCCTTTTTTACTGCCCTTCACAACAAAATATTCTTAGAATATGTGAAAACTGTAATTCATCCAATTTTTTTTCTTCAAATTGCTCTAAACATTATAAATAATGGTTTAGGAAGGCATACCTACAAAGAACGAGCTGATTTGTTGGTGGACATTTTCGGAGAAAATGAAAATATTATGGGAGTTTCCAAAAACATGGAATGCAAAATCCTTGATTGTTCATGCAACATTTCTTATATTATTCGACATATGCTTAAGGATTACCCAAGTTATGAAGAAATTACAGAATGTGAAGGTGGGTGACCACAGAGGCACAAAAAATAAATACAATATGCCTGAGTTTGAGTGATATCCAATCTAATTCTACAGAAGCAGTTAAAAATACTATATTTCTTGAAAAAGCATTGTGCTACAGACGAAAAGTTTGCAGCAATTTTGAAAGTACTAAATTAACAAATCTAGGTAATATTAAATAAAAACTCATTATAGTTATTATTGTTATAACATGTAACCAAAAAGAACACTAAATATGTTTTGCGAGTATTGTTGCAGGTCACATCACAATAATGGAGATTTAATTGAGACACTTTTAATATCCACTGTGCAGTACCGAATTCGCCCCCTAAAATCATTTGGGTGGCTGTCATTTTAAAACTGATGATGCATTAATTCAAGAGGTTACTCGTTGGCTGCGACAGCATCCAAAAGACTTCTTTCCACCGGCTTTCGAGGACATGTAAAGAGGTGGGATAAGTGTCGGAATGAACACGGTGAATATGTCGAAAAGTGAAATAAATACCCAAAAGGTACTTTGATTATAATTGCCTCTATCCAATTTTGCGACTTATTTATTGACTTACCTAGATACATATCTACTATATGTTACTCTAATTTCGTATTTTTTTCTGTTTGAGGAAAATTTTGTAACAAACTTACGAAACAATATAATTTGTGCTATTTTCTTGCATTTCACACGAAACTTGAAATATTTCTATATCATATACGTATCGCAGTTATTTCTCAGTGCATTCCTCACTTTAGAGGTAACAAGCAAAAATATTAAAATAATTTATAATATTAACGAAAAAAATTATTACATCACCCATAATATGTTGGTAATGTACATAAATTATCAATTCAATTCAGATCTTATTCTGTTGTCGTGAAGTAGGAGATAGTAGGTGGTATTTAAATACATTACTTTTAAATACAAATTAGGGTGTAAAGAGAACTTTTAAACACATTTCATAAATACAATATATAATGTGCATTTTTGTTGTGGTATAAATCTTCCACTATAATATTTTAGTATTTTAAAAATCATCAGAGGAAACGTGATGTGCTTTCCTCAATTTTACATATCTTACGTGGTGGTAGGTAAATACAATTTATTGATAATTAATATATTGTTCCACTGAACAGATCATTTCCAAGGTATCAAGGAAAAAACGTTTTACACATTTTATAGATTGAGCTGTTTCCTTCTAGTAGAGATTCACCATTATATAAGGTAATTATTATCAGAAAGGTGCTCTTCGATAAAATAAGTAAAAGAAAATGTTAATCAACTTGTTAAATATCAAAGCACCAATGAATTTTCTAATGCTTTAAATATTAAGGAAACGAAACAATGCTAACTGGAAGTTTCCTTCTATCATATATATTGTGAGATTTGAATAATTTGGTAATTAAAATGAAGAAATCACCCTCGTTCGGGCGTTTTAAATTCGAAGAACTAGCGATGGAGCGGGGGAGGAAAGTCTTCCTACTCTCAAACAATTTAAAAGTCCACCGTTGAGATTTGACGAAGGAAACATTCGCATGTGACGAGGCGCAATGAACCCACGTTGAGCTCTTTGTCGAAGAGAAAATTTATGGCCGCTTAGAAATGGCAAGTACGCGAGGGTGTGAGTAAAAACGACCCGTCCCGGCCGTATAACCAAGGACACAGGGGGGAAGAAGCAAGTGGTGACTTGTCAGAAGAAAAATAACGTTGAAAAAGAGCGGTTGGAAATAGTTCAAAATTACGCAAAATTCCCAGTCAGAATTTAGGCATAGGAGGGGGAACAGTTGTGGCATTGGAAGTTTTTCGTCACGTGAAGTTCAAAATTGAGAGATCTTGGAAGTGGAAAAAGAGGTGTAGGAAGGGATGAAGTCCATTTAAGGAATGGCAAAGGAAAATTTGAGGCGTCTTGTGGCACTCTGCTTCTTGTTGTTGTATCTTGAGCCTTGTTGTATCAGATCAGAGAGACGAAATCAGAGAGACGAGACCAGAGACACGAGATTTTTTTGCGCGAAGTGAAGACTTGTAGATTTTTTTGTGAGCAGAGCCACGACTCAGTCTTATTTTCGAAGTTATCTGATTAGCTCATGATGTCCGATGAGATTTCCGAGTTCGCTAATTTCCGGAACTAATTCATCAGTCTTTGGCTAGCATTTTCGGCAGCAAATTCTAAATCCGAGACGCGACAAAATTCGTACGAAAAATATGTCCATTCGGTGGGCTCTTCCGAGAAACCAGGGACCGCCATTGAAATTAAACCATGATGGTTTGGGTCCACGCCGCTCCTGAGGGCATCCAGGCAGCATAGCTTGTGGGAGGAAGGCACCACCAGGTTTGCTGGCGCTAGTGACGTCATTAACCGGAAGTCGTTCTGAGGTCGAGGCCAGGCCGGCTTCTCGTGCGGTTGACGCACCCTCCACTCAGCACTGCACTGCTTGATTGGTCATCAGGTTGAGGTATTTTACGATTGTTGGTGGCATCCGACACATATCGTCATGCGCTATTGCGAGAAGACGAGTGCGGGTCTTATTGTTCAGAGGGGTTCAGAACTTTGGACTTTATGATTAATGAAGAAGGCCTAATTAGCAAGAAAAAACTACACTTAATTATATATTTTAAATACAATATCAATGTAATTGCATTTCAAGAAGCAAGAATTATTGTAAATTCAGTGTTTGTTTTATTTGTCAAAGGAGAGATTATCTTAATGTTTATTCAAGATGTTCAATTTGTTTAAAATTTATGTTTGTCGTTGAGAAGCCGAATTCGGCGGAAATACTAGTGTATTTCATGTTTACATGGGTTACCAGTTATGTGTGTTTCTTTTGGGGGATAGCATGAAGGATTTTTTGTTGTATGTGATTCATGTTAATTAAATTTAATGGATTTCAATTTGTCAATTGCGTTTTCCTGTAGTGGAACCCTAGTATGGTCTTTCCCTTCATAAAAAAATGCGAACCCTAGAAATTTGTGGAACCCTGAGATTAATTAGCCGAGGCGCCTTAAAGATCAAAGTTATAAGTTCTAGAC
>NNCF01126889.1:219181-232214 GCA_002313205.1 Laupala kohalensis
ACTTTATTATTTTTCACTTTCCTGTTTTTTATTAAAAATTTGTTTTTAACACTAGAGAAAACCATACCAAATATGTATTTTTCTTGTATTACAAATCCGGAACTAAAAGATGTGCGTATTTATAGTGAGATCATATAAAAATCAATCTTTTACCTGATGCTTTGGAAATTCAATAAAAAGACGAAAAAAGTTTATAACGTTTGAAAATATACTGCACTAAATATGTAGGTAATGAGCAAAATTTTTGAGAATGCAATTTCACAATTTCCTGCTATCAAAAATGCAAATCTGTTCTTTTGTTAATCTTTTAAATTAAGAAAACCAAATGTCTGGTTTTCTGCTAGTAGATGTCAAGAACTAAAATATTTGCGTCGCAACAGGTAAGAAATGATGTTTCTTCTTTCCTTTTCTAACTCATTTTTTTTATCATCAAACGATCTATGCAACGGACATCTTTTTATTTTTGTACTTTCGCTTCGTTTTCCCCTTTAAGCATCCAACAGAAATCTGCCATTATATTAACATCCTACATTCCTTGGTACCGGTGCTCCACTTCCTTGATATCTTGGTGAAAACGTTCACCCGTTCTAATCTCCGAGGTTGTTCGGAAAATAGTGAAGATGAGAGATCAGAAAATGCAATTTCAAATCCATCAGACAATCCTGATGTTTGCAGTTTTCCAACAGTTCCTTGACTAAATCATTGTAATCCTCATTTTTCTGGCTTCCTAAGAAATTCTGAACGACGTTTTTGAAACTTATCCAGGAAGCTTTTTCTGTATCATTCATTTTTGTAATTAGTTCGAAAATACCTTCGTTCAGTTATTTCATGAAACCTTTCTCTTAAATATTAAAAACAGTCGCCAACCTTGTCCAAAGATTTAGCGAACTGTTTCATAAGATCAAGTTTTATATGGCGAGGGCGGAGCAGAATACTTGAAGGATCACCGAGGGTTTGCAGATGATGTTTTTCAAACCAGAATGGAAATCAGTTCTTCTTCGCCATTCTAACTGTTCAAAATACATCTTACAATCATTTAAATCGATTTGAACAGTTATATCTGATGTTGAACCCTTTCAATGCAAAATTTTCCGTATTTTTCCTATTTAAAGGTGTTTTTTCGTGATTTAGAAGAAAATGGAGTGTAATGGAGCAATTGTGGTTCCGGATTCGGATTTAACGAGTAAAAATACATAAGGATACATAGGTCTAGTTTTTGGTTCAGACTACGTTTAATGTGTGTCTGTGTAATCCATCTGGAAATTGCCAAAACTCTGAACTGTGTTAAGAATCCTATTTCCACCAGACCAACGGTATACACCCCAACCAGCCCTGCAAGATGATTTAAATTCAAATATTTTGTACTGGGACAGAAGCATCCTCACAGACCTTACAACAGATCTGATATTATCCTTTGGAAAAGTATCAAAATTGTAGCTCATCGATTTTGCTGTCGTAAATTCCAACTACCTATAATAAAAAAATAAAAACAATTATGTACAAAATAACGAAGTTTCAACAACTAGCATTTGAAGTAAAAAAAGCTCTGGAATATTCAAGAACTTATCATAGTACCTAATATTCTATCTATCCTGGGACTAAAACCCCAATCCCTACTATAGTGTTATTTATTACAGACCCCTGACTTCTAATAGCTGTGGAAAGTACAACAAAAATTGCAAAGAAACAAAGGTACCACCATTACATTTATAATTTTGTTTGCCATATACTCATGTTAAAAATTTGTTTATATCAATGAATATTTTTTTAAACCTGAAATGTTTCAAAAAGCGTGATATTTTTGCTGTTTTTGCCGATACGTCGACTTCATTATTTTTTTAAACAAACTAAGAGTGACAAAAATAAAAGTTGAGAGAAATGGCAAAGATAATCATAATTGATAGGAAGCCGAACACTAATTGATAATATAGCCTGATAAGATATATGACCACTAAGTGATAATAGGTCTTCTGTTTCGTGCGATGCAACCCGTTATAGTTCGCTGTATGCCGCATCTCATCCTGTTGTTCTGTAATTTAGCATATCCTTTTAATGCGATAAGCAATAATACAATATATGACATACCCCTCACCTACATCATCAGATCATCTCATTAGTATCATTATTATCTATTGTCACACAAACACACATACTTGAAAAATGTCTGTTTGTCGGAAACTCGGAAGTGGGTGAAAAATGAAAGACAATTGTGGAAACGGAAGGATAACGTACATACATGATTCAGGAGTTCCACCGATGTCGATACTACCTCATCACCTCGTATCCGTGCATTTGTCACTTCGGGTTTAGTTGGCCAGGCCTGCTTTAGATGTGCAGCTTTTTCCGCATCTGGTACACAACCATTGACTCGTTGAAAGTGTAGGTTGCGACGTCAATGATGAATGTATGGGAGTTGCTCGCGGAGTTTGGGAAAGTTGCTGTCTGACTCTTGGATCTATTCTGACTGGTCTGATGCTGTTGTCTTGGACTTCTGGATGTCTGTTTATACCAGATCCGGACTTGGCTTCAAAGTCACATTCAGTGCATTTTAGATTTGGAGGGAGAGTTGTTTGTTTTTCTCTTCTATTTGTTTGTGTTGTTGTGGATGAGTTTGTTGTTTCAGGGGATGACTTATGGACTTGTTTTAAATGTGATTGGACATAACCCCTTCCTCGTCTGCCATCTCGAGTAAATGGGCAGAGAGAGCATTCCCAAATGTAGATGACTTCTTTTGTTTTTTTAATCTCCATGCTTTGCTTATGTTTTTCTGTCACTAATTCTTTGATTTTTCCCCTCCATTCATCTCTGTTTGCAGCAAGGTTCCTCCAATTGTGAAGGTTAGCATTTAAGTGTTTCAAGTCTTCTTTTACTGTGTCCGCCCAGTGTTTTTTTTTTTTTTGCTTTTGCTGCGGTCTTTTGCCTATTGTGAATTCTGAGAATGCAATTTGTTGGGGCAGTGTATGTTCTTCCATTCTACTGACATGTCCAGTTCATCTTAAAAGATGTCTTGTTCTTATGATGTCTTCAATTGTGAGCATGTTTGCTTTCTCAAGAACGGATTCATTTGGTATTTTGTCTTCTCATTTTATGTACAATATAGACCGGAGACATCGGAGGTGGAATGCGTTCAGCTTTTTCTTATGACTTTGAAGGAGTGTCCATGTTTCTGACGCGTACTGGAGGAATATATTTTAAGCTTTGTGGATAACGTCAGATCATGAGGTTTCCACACTCTTTGATACAGTCTTCCGAATGATCTGTTTGCTGCATTAATTCTGTTTTCTACGTCGGAGTTGGCTGTTCCATTGGAAGTTATTTGGCTACCTACGTATTTGAATGGACTCACTGTTTCAATAGGTGTGCCATCAATGGAAATGGCCGCTGGTGAACAATTAATGAACATGGATTTTGTCTTCTCTGTGCTGACTTGTAGTACTAGTCTGCTGGCAGTTTCTGTGAAGTATTTTTAGAAGTTCTTGGAGTCCTTCAGAAGAGTCAGCTACTAGAGTACAGTCGTCTGCGAACATCAGATCTTGAATCTTTTGGTGTTTTATTTTTGTTTTCGATTTCAGACCTCTTCTAGAAAACATTGTAGTCGCTTCGGTAAATGATGTAAATGATGTTGGTTCCATCTGGGCATCTTTGAGCGACGTTTTTTACTATAACATGGATGTATATAAGGAAGAGCATCGGGGCCAAAACGCAGCCTTACCGGACTCCTGTCTGGACGCTGAACGGAGATGCTTAGGAATTTTCAATTTTTACTGTTGCTGATGTTGCTTCATGCATTGATTTGAGTATTGTCAGGATGGTCGGTGGGCATTTAACTCGCTTTAATATGTGAAAAAGGACTTCACGGTTGACTGAGTCGAAAGCTTTACTGATGTCGATAAATGCGATGCTTAATTTGGAATTTTGCTCTATTGTCTTCTCTATAATCTGTCGAATTGAAAAGATGATAGCGATGATTGATCTATTTCCTCACTGCGAGTTTCTCAGAGAGTCTACGTGTGGTGATAAGCGGTTTCATAGTATTCTTGAAAGAACTTTATCTGCGATGGAGAGCAGAGACATTCCACGATAGTTGTAGCATTTCATGCTGTTGCCTTTTTTATGAATGGGCACTATCATTGAGTTTTTCCATTCTTGCGGGATTTTCTTTTCTCTCCAGATGTTTGTGTAGAGTGCTGAGAGATTGTGCGCTGTTGTTTGTTTCCCGGTTTTCAGCATTTCTGCGCTAATACTGTCTGCTCCTGGAGATTTGCGATTTTTTATTTCAGATATCGCCTTTTCTATTTTTAGCGTTGATGGACAATTATGGTTAAGATTGACGTCACATTCAAAATCCATATTGAGTGTGGATGTGTCTACGTTGTGATGTTGATTGTACACATTTTAAATGTGATCTTACCAGCGTTTTAAGACGTTCGTCTTGGTTAAGGAGAACTTCCCTTTTTTTGTTTTCTATTAGGATTGATGTTCTTTTACCGGTTCTAAGACGGATGTAATACATTTGTACATGTTGAAGGTGTCGTTTATATTCATATACGACTGCACTTCCTTGGTTTAATTGATCTACCATTCGTTCCTTAAGAGTCGTTGTTGTAGACACTTTTTCCGGACCTCTTGAAAGTGTCCTTTCATACTATCGATGAGGTAGCTCAGATATTGAGTCTAGGCCTCTTTCTTCTCTTTTAATATAGTGTGAATGGTGTCTGCATTTTCGTCAAACCAGTCTCTCCTCTCGCTGTCTCTCTTTGGCAGTGTTGTTTTTGCAGCGTTTATATATTTATTTTTGAAGATTTGCCATTCTCTATTTACATCGGCATTTTCTTCCACAGTTGTGTTGTCTGGTGATTGCAATTTTTTCTCAAATGCAACTCTGCAAGATTCGTCTTTCAGTCAGATAAGTCGAACGTGAGGCGTTCTTTTTCTTTTGAAGTGATATTGCTTTAGATTCCATTTGATTTCTGCTCTCATCATTCGATGGTCTGTGCTACACTCAGCTCCTCTGCATAACTCTGCATCTTAGAACATCTTTCAAATCTTTAGTTCGTATAATAAAGTGATCGATCTTGTGCCATTCCTTGGATCTAGGATGTTGCCAGGTTGTTTGGAATTTGTGCTTGAAATACAATGTTGTATTAAAATTGGACAGTTCCTTTTCTGTGAAAAACTGGAGTAACAGTTGCCCATTTGAGTTCTCCTTTCCGACACCATATTTTCCAAGTACATTTTTCCGAATGTTAAAGGTTTGGACCACTCTTGCGCTAAAGTCGCCAGTAATGATAAGTTTACGTTTTGCATGGATGTTGTTGACTGTTGTCCTCAAATTTTGTAGAAAGTTTTATTGGCTTCATTACTGCTAGTGAGTGTCGGGGCGTAACAGCAGAGGAGAGTCAAGTCTTGATTTTCACCGTTGATTTGGATGAGCATCAGTCGATCATTGATAGAGAGCTGGTGAGCTTCCACGCCTTTTTTCACCGGACTAGTCTTTACACAAATAGCAATACCAAAGTTATTTTCTTCATCTTCCTCTTTGCAGCCTGACCAAAAGTAGGTGTAACCCTGACCTTTCTCTTCTAGTTGTCCTCTTCCTCACCAGTGGGTTTCCTGTAGCGAAGCAATATCTATGTTGTATCTTTGAGTTCTTTGGCTACTAGTGCCGAGCGTCTTGATAGGTGTGTTGATGACGTCCTTGTCGAGTCAAAAAAGGTCCTGATGTTCCATGTTGCAAGCTTCAGCTTTTGGTCTTTTTTTAACGGAACATATTTTATATTTCTAGTTCTCAGCTGTTTTGTCGGTGCATTTTTGCCTCCCCCAGAATCCATGAGGCGAACTAACTCTGGGTCTGATGACTGAAGAGCAGTGAGGGTATTAGAAGTCCTACTGGCCTGAGGTATAATATCCTGTATGTTTTCAAAATGCATTTTGGATAGTTGAGATGATTTATTGCAAAAAAAATTGTTTATGATGGTCTCTATGGTGTTACTGGTTTGCAGTCTAATCGCACTGTAAGCAAGTAACTACAGTTGAATTCGGCAGAAAATTTTAACAGAATTCATAATCACATGGTTCCCCCTCCTCTTTTTTACGGACTTGGGACCGGCATTGACATGGGATGTTGTGTGTCAATGGCAGAGTTACGTACGTACGTACATACATACGCACTCATACACACGTAGTTGCATGTTAAATTAACTCGTAAAAATGCTTTGTTTAAATAATGTGTCTGAGGAATCAACGTTCTTTCAAGAGAGATGGTGACTGAAATTTAGTAATACCCAATACTTTTAAGCAGCCTGTGGGGATACCAGTTTTACGCACCACGCAGAAATCGTCGAAGTTGAGTCGACTTTCGGCGTGTTTCGACGTCGAGATCGAGTCGTAGGACGACATCTAATAAACGATGCCGTACCGATGTCGTATTTCCTGAAATGTAAAGTCGAGACAACGTCGCTGTACGACGTCGAGACGACGATAATAAACTTTCTTGTTTGAACGTAGAGATCGAGTCGAAGATCGACATCGAGATGACTCCGTTGCATGACGTATAATAATAATAATGATAATAATAATCCCGTGTGGGGTTGTTAGTATCCCCATCGGGTGCCTCCCCAGGTGCCGAGTAGAGGGATGCCTCCCAGATATGGGTATTACCGGGGAAATTAAATACCCGAGGTGGACCAAAAATTAACACAGCATAAACCAACTAGTGTCTGTTCAGCATCTGGCGGCTAGTGGTCAGCGTCTGTTTGCCCTGTGGATGCGGCTGCAAACCCTCCGTCTTGATCTCAACAATCAAGTCGTAATTATGTAATCTTTTGATCTAGAATCACCACAAACCAAATCTCGACCTGAACTCATCATGATGGAAAAGAAAGAAAAGAATTCACTACCCTGGGCATCAGTCAGCTGACTGATTTCACTTGGTCATCGGATTCCAGGGAACCAGGGACATCATGAAACGGTGAAGAATCGGAGCTTCTCAGAACCTCTTCGCAAACACTATGACGGCACACACAACGCAATTACTTTAGTCAAAACAAGCAAGCTTAAACAGCTCACGGATACGTTAGATAAATTTCACATCAAGATTCTTGCGATACAAGAGACGCGTTTCACAGACGAAAACCACTTCAACACAGAAAATTATAGGGTATACAAAGGAAAACCCACTGTCAAAAGGGGGACACCGACAATGTTTGGCACAGGGTTTGCAGTACATAAATCAGTTACAAACAATATTGTAGATTTCAATTCAATATCAGAAAGGATCTCCACCAGAAACCTCAAATCAGGGAACAAAAAATATACAATCATCAAAGCACATGCGCCGACAAACGATCATCACAGAAAGAAACCGCAAGAGACAACTTCTGAGAAAATATGAAAGAACTCGCAAAGAAAATACCAGAAAGTCATGTTAAAATTGTGTTAGGAGACTTCAATGCCCAAATAGGCAAAGAGAAAAAATACGAGCTCATCACAGGCCCATTCAGAGCACACCAACGAACGAACAAGAATGGAGAACATTTCATCGAGTATTGTCAAAATTTTAGCTTGAAAATTATGTCAACGGAATTTCAAAAACCAAGACAAAAACTCACAACGTGGAAGACACCCAACATATGGGGAGAATTCCAAATATATCATGTAGGCATAACAAACTAGAATACAAGAGAAATTTTGAATAAGACAACACGCAAAGGATTCTTTATTTCAGGCCATCATCTGCTCCATCATAAGATTAGACCAATCCCAAGAAACAGAAAGACAATGCAGAACAAAATGTGAGACCCGATTCTGAATATCTGGAGATAAACAAAGACCAAATTGTTGAAGAAATCACTCAAAATACTGGAGAAAATTGGACAGACCCCATAAAGACAGTTCAGAAGGCAATGCTTTGGACTCAGCCTCCAAGGAAACGCAAACATTGATGGTGGAATGCAACTTGTGATCAGGCCGTTGAACAAAGGATCCAGGCATGGAAGAAGATCATAAAACATCTAAAGAACAACAGAGCACGAGGAGAAGATAGCATTATAGCCGAAATCTGGAAACTTAAAGACCCAAACATCACAAATAAAATTCACAAAATTCTTACAAAAGTATGGATTACAAAGGAAATTCCACAAGAATGGAAATGCGCGTTAATCCGTCCACTGCTCAAAAAGGGTGACAAAACGGACCCTAATAATTATAGAGGGATCTCATTATTACCTGCTACATACAAAATTCTCTCAAAGGCACTAATAAACAAACTAGAACCCCAAGTTGATAAAATGATAGGAGAATATCAAGCAGGATTCAGAAAAGGATGATCATGTTCTGAACAGGTTTGGAGCTTGCGAATACTCCTGAAAGTCAGACAGACAAATACCATTGTAGTAACATTTGTGGACTTCAAGAGGGCGTATGACTCCGTAGACTCTCTTTGATACACTTGAAAAATATGGAGTAAACAGAAAAACTAGGTCACTCATAAAACAAACTTTCACGGACACCACTTCCAAAATAAAATGTATGGGAGAAATATCAACCATTCGAGATATGTACAGAGGTACGACAGAGGAATACAAGAGATAAAAACATAACTTTAGCAACAATGTTGCAGTAGCTGAGTGGTGGCGTCTTTGCTGTAAGATGCAAGGAACCCTGTATCAAACCACGCCGCTGTCTGCTATGGAGGTTGTAAAACAACGTTTTTATGAGAAAGTATGTTACCGGCAGCGGTGGTCTAGTGATAACATCTTCACTTCCACAATCCCGCAGAACGGTAGAGCGTGGATTCAAAACCTGCTCGGCCGAACGAGATGAGGCTTTCCACTGGGGTTTAACTCACCTACTCCAGACAAATGTAGGTTTAATACCATAAGATTCCTGGCAATTCAACACCTCTCCTTCCCAATTCCATGCCCCAAGTGCAACGGTTAGATGGAAGAGCAGGTGTCGTGGTCTGAACCTCGCCAAAAGGCATTAAATAAATAATAAATCAACAAATAAATTACATGTCTCTTAAAATATGGTTTAAGAAGGTAAGACAGTGGATAATATCCATAAAAGTTGTAATAAAATTGATAATTCAACATCGTCAAGAAAATCTTCTGTAGATGCATTGACAACGACGAAAAAACATTTTCTTGTGGCGCCGATTAGGCGTTTCTTTCACGACGTTGTGAAGAGGCCGTTCTCCGACGTTGAATCGACGTTACATGCGTACGCGTTGGCAACGTCTTCACTACGTTTGACGTCGCCACGACTTTGACGACGTTGTAACGACGTCGTTAGGACTCGAATTTCTACTTGAATGAAACAAAAATATTGCAAACAACATATCGATTGTGTAAGTCCGCCTCATGATTCAAGTGACCCGACGTAGGTCCATTCGTCCACTCACATGGCATCGGGCGAATTTCAGAGGAACTATGTCAAAATAATAATAGCTCGAGATGGGCCTTCGATCTATCTCCTTTTTCTAGCATCGGCTGCAACTATGGTGACCCTAGTCCTGGGGAAAGGTTTTCTTCTCTACATTTATCAACTCTTCAAGATTCTACATCCCTTCCCAAGTTAAATTCAAGAAACTAATGCCTAACAGAAATAACGTGATCAAGTTTCAGAAATTTTTCTGCCATCAGGCAGAAACCTTTGCAACTAAATACCACTGGGATATCACTATTTGCCCATCGACTAAACAACAATAAAAAGCGAACCTAATAACAAGTTTCAAAGATCATGTTTCGTACCTGATTTTACAAAGAATATCATGAAGAACATTTTATATAAACTCTGTTTCTACAATTGGTTACCGAAATCCGTCTCAAAATTCTGTTTCTACATTTATTCGACCCAATTAAGATATTCTTCTTTGTGATAAATTCTTGATGTTTACGTTTTCGTTACGCTGAAAGCACTTTTCTTAATAAAGCAATTTGCGCTCTACAAATTTGCAGATCTTTTTACAATCGGTTTATCAGTTGTGTAACTATGTATGGCTCATTCATTACGATTCAAAGGGAAAAACTGACAATACATTACCGTAACAAAAAAGCTCCTCGGGAAGTATTTCATATTGATCTACGACGAAAACTGCCGAGTTGATGCTAATTTTATCTCCATTGAATTTCAGAAACGTTTCTTATAGTTACTTTCTGGTGAAGGTTGCCTTTTCCTTTATATTTTATTTTGTTTTGAAGGAATTTTATCGTCTTCATAAAATATGGCAAGAAATAATGTTTTTGACGTATAATGCTTTCTTCTGGCCATAAATCAGATCAACTCGGATATGTCAAAGCACAAAGCGAATATTAAAAAAGAAACTCATATTTTTTGGAGGAAGATACAAGCCAACAACGTCTTGAATTTTACGTTTATTGGTTATTGATCTGGAGACAAATCGCTTCTATAACGATGTTTTCGTCATATTTTTCTCAGTGGTCCCGTAACATTTGTCCTACAAATTCGTAATGTCAAGCGTGACAGGGAGGTCACACTACTACGCCGCATTGATGACCTTTGTCTTGAACTTGCTATGCTCTATTTCCCCTCCCCTCCTTCTGATAATTACTCAAGTGTCTATTTAACAAACGGCAATCGGACTGCAGACTTCACACACCACCATCCAAATCTCGCAACTCCCTGGCAAATACTAAACCTCACATGTAGGAAATTTGATTTTTTAATTGTGTTTTAATTATCAACAATTGTTTAAACTGACAGAAATAATGAAGCAAAGATAAAAACAAGAGAGATCACAAATGAATCAGAAATAATAACAAAGCATGTGACATTTTTTTCGTTTCGCGTCATAATTTCATTGATATGATTAAAGACGCTATTTGCAAAACGTCATTGTTATCTAGTAATGCTTTCATAACCGTTTTGCTGGTAAACAATATCCAATCAGTTTCTCCGCATCACCATCCCTTTGGTTCCTCCTTCCCCTCTCTTGTCAGAAACCACCGCCTCCCTCTTGAGACACTTGAGCTTTCGATAAGCTTGGTGGATAGGGGTCACGCGGCCGTACGCAAATGTGGGACGAGCTGGCCACGACGCGAGCGGTGACTGCTGGTCCCCCTGAGGAGGGGAAAGACGACGATGTTCTGTGCAGAGGGGAGGGAGAGGGATGCGCGAACCGACGGACGCCAGTGACCCTCTGCGCACAGGCCACGGTCATCACCTCCGTCGCGATAACCCGTGCATGGAGACGACGAGACACTCACACAGCAGGAGTGATGTGCCCAATCAGTTCACCAACGAAGTGGCTCGTCCATTTGCTTCGACCTGGATACTTGATTCATTTCGTAAGCTCATTTTTTCCATCGATGAATTTAAATTCGATATTAAGTAGCAGTATATAAGGAATTGTTGGTTATGTTGTGAAGAACGAGAAGTATGTGTGAATGGCAGGTAAATACGCAAAATTATGAAGAAAATTACAAATTAATAAAAACAAAGGAAACGTACAATTTATCTGTAGAAAATTATGCTGTTTAAGAGAATTTATTAAGATGAACTTTAAGATTATTAGATGAAGAAAATTGGGGAGAGAGAAGTTTACAGAAAAAGAAAGAACTTACTGCTCACTGACTGACTAATCACGAGATCTCAGAAACTACAAAACCGTCAAACTTGAAATTTGGCAGATATGTTATTTTAGGGTATAGACATCCGCTAAGAAAGGATTTTACGAAAATCAAATCCTAACGGGGTGCAAAACGGGTTCGAATGTTCTATGTATGTATTCCACCATAACTCTGGAGCGCCTGGGGCAATTCCAACCAAACGTGATACACAGATAACTGACTGTATGACAACAAGCACTATGGGGGGTAGGACATCGCTTGCACCCCTATGGAGGGGATGACAAGGGGATGACACGTAAAAATTATGGAAAAATTTGATAGTAGATTCGAAACCATATTTTTCGGTGCCGTTTAAATGAATAACAGCTTCCCTGATGCTGTGTAAGTTTACAATCAGTCCACATTGCAGATAATATACCCCTAGCATCCCTGGGGTAGGGATGGGAATAAAGGAAGGTAAACAATAAAAATCAACCGATATTGGTGTTGAATAAATCGTTTTTGGGATCACTGAACCGAAGTGACACCGTCATTGCCAGATAAGAACACGATCACCCCCTATAAGGAATAAACATCCTTCATGTTCGGGTGAGAAGGAGTGAAATGTAAAAATAATCGATAGTGACCGATATTACTGTTGAGATCGTAGTTCTCGGGGCCGCTGAAATTAGTGGTGAGATTCACGAAGACGTCAAAGTTCACAATCAACCAGTATAAACTCCACCACCCCTAGGAACGGGGATGCCATAAAAGTTCGAACATGACCTACTAGTGACGAGTCCATAACTTTCGGCGTCGCTGAGTTGATAGTGAAATCTCGATATCGTGTGAGTCTCAATTCAGCCACCATGTAACAAACACACCACTAGCACTCCTTGGTAGTGGTGCGGGGTGGGTGGAAATTGGTTTATGGATAAAAATAATTGAAAACTAATATTGAAATATAAAAAATTAATAAAAATGCATCGGACACATAGTTTTACAGTTGATGAAATTTTTCAAGTACAATGTCGTTATGTTCTAGATGAGATCACATGGGAACACTGTATTCTTAGAGCTCGGGGTGGAAAGGGCGAGACATGAAAATGTAAGAGGCCGATATTAGGTGGAGTCCATGGTTATTTTGTATTATCAGATGAATAATCGTATTTCCAGTGGCATTATGTACCCTTGAGACCTCATGAGGTGCACGACTCTTTTAGAGATGTGGGTTGGGAAGAGCGTGGTACAAAAAATTATCAAATATGTCCGTTAAGAAAGGATTTTACATAAATACAACCATGAGTGTATTCTAAAACTTTTTTTAAAAATAACTTCCGTGACATAGAAATCTCTTAGATTGCGGTGAACCTCACCGCCAGGTAACAGATTAATCATGTTACGTCGAATGAAAATGGGAGACGGGACCGGGGTTCGAACCCGGGACACTGAGCTCAGCGCGC
>NNCF01126889.1:232248-253211 GCA_002313205.1 Laupala kohalensis
TTCGAACCCCGGTCCCGTCTCCCATTTTCATTCGACGTAACATGATTAATCTGTTACCTGGCGGTGAGGTTCACCGCAATCTAAGAGATTTCTATGATTGTGAACCAGAAATGGAAAAATACTACCCAAATAAAGTACTTCCTAGGGGAGTCGCCTCAGACGAGTAGTTTAGTCTCTACGAGACCACCTCAGAGGTCTTTGAGTTTCACAAGTTGAATGAGAATGGTAGACGGGCCCGGGTGGCGAACGGGATGGCGCAGTCGGTAGGCGCATGAGCGCGCTGAGCTCAAGGTCCCGGGTTCGAACCCCGGTCCCGTCTCCCATTTTCATTCGACGTAACATGATTAACTTCAGTGAAATAAGGTATTGAGTGTACACTTCAAAATTATCAAACCGTCAACATTAATGGATAACTTCTCAGTGCATACCAATGAGGATACGCGAAAAAATGAAATTGGAGACATTATGGAACTCACGCGAGCAAAGCTGCGGGTACTCAGCTAGTTTACTATAGCGCTTATGTTAAAGATACGACAAAATTAGTGAAAAATAGGTACATGAAGGATTGTTTGATAAACGACGTCAGGTATATTATCAAAATATTGAGGTGAATAAAAATTGTAATTCATTATAGGTATAAAAATGATCAATATATCGTCCCGTTAATAAGAGTTGTTCGACTATATTTACTTGTTGCAACTTAACTTAACAACGTAAGTTTGACTCTTCTCGGTCCTTGTGAAATACTTCATTCGACGATCTTCTTTCAATAGGAAATAAATTTAGGAAATAGATCAGAGCATACGTTTTGATCGGTTCAATATAGTAATTTGTGTATTGTATATAAAAAAATTTTTTTTATGTTCCTGCTGGTATCTACTGAAATTTTTGTCCATTAATGTTGGTAGTTAAGTGATGTTGGTGTTCTTTGAACTTGCCTTTTTGCTAATATAACTATTTTATTTTGAGATCACTGACTGATTGTTATGAAATTGGCAGTTGCTTCTTTTCTCGGTTTAATCATAGGATATTTTTGTTTTGGGAAATTTAAGCCTTCTTGCCCCTCCCAGATTAAAAATTTGGAAGAAATAAAAGTAGAAACTTACATAATGAAATCCATATTTTGTTGTTATTATTTATGATCAATAATTCTAAAATATTTTTGAATAAAATACCACTAATTTAGGGGTGTCTTTGTCTTAAGTGTTACTCTTTATTTTGTGTTTAGGTGAGCTACGCGTCTTTAGTGAGGAATACTGATAATAAAGAATTATTTTTTACACCCATGATTCATAAAATATTATACGGATATAGATATATCCTAACCGCCAACCAGCATCTTTGTTCGTATGAATTTTATGATTTGTGAACAAACATTTTCTTAAATCACCATTCGTACAGAGCAAAGGGCCTCAAATTATTCTACACGGGAAGAAGGTAACTTAAATTCACGTTAACGTTATCAATTCTTATTAACCAGAATGACTCACAAGCAGGAACCGAAATTTTGCCGGACCTTTCTTTTGTTTTGTATAGGCTCACTAAGAAAGGATTTTATGAAAATACTGCAAATTTAAATATCCCGAAACGGGTATTTGGATTTTTCAATATTTCGCTTGTAATGGATGCAATGTACTACAAACCTTTCCAGGGTTTGGTCGTTCGTGCTAACCGCAAGGTATTTTATTTTCGCTATATTTCACGAACCGATTGAGATATTATCTCGGTTTTCTAGGTAAATGTTGCTAAATTAAATATCTAAAAATTGATTCCTGAAGTTTTCCATCATCTTTTTTTTTAGTAGGTGCGAGATGAGTGGAAATATTTGGTGAGTTATCTGACTGTGTGGCACATTCATCAACACAAAAAGAACAGTTTTTAATATAGGAACTTGTAATTTTAATAGGATATTGCATTTGAGCATTGACATAACTAAGAGAATTTTCTGGGGTGGGCCCTAGACAACGTAGATATACGACTATATTTATCTGACAAGTGCTTCCTAGCTAGTGATACGTCTTGCTTTTTTGATCTAGAAGAAAATGCAGTAGCAAGACCCAAGACCAAGACCAACTATTTGAAGCAAGACCAAGAGTATAGTAGCAAGAACAAGACGCAAAAACAAGACCATACCTGTAAGATTTCAAGAAAAAGCAAGACTCTTCAAAAATTGCCTCCAACATCTTTAGTATCATTTTAACGACAATAATTACTTCTCTTATTTACAACATTTAGTATATTGTAACGATAAATAAAGTGTTTTTTGCTGACACAGCTGCAGGCAACGCACCCTAGCGCACCAATTGCTATGACGTGTAACGCGCATGATGGTGGATTGTTGTCGAACGAGAGCCATGAAAAAAGTAGTTCGGGAGATATTTAAAAAGGACGAGTTCGTTGGGTTAGGTGATTTTGGGTTGATAGGAACGATTACGACGAATGACGGCTCATGAAGCTTTCAAGAGAGGTGTGACGGCGTACGGTCGCGCGCCTGGTGGTAGACGTTTGTGTAGTTGGCACGCCCACTTCGTTGTCAAATGAAATAAATTATTCTATGATTTTATACCAACTATGTGCTAATTTCGTCCGCCAATGAATAATTGTGTGCTCATTCGGAAACCAGAAAAGAATTGATAACAAAAGTGGGAGTGCAGGCGGAACGTTCATCTAACACCCCCACCAACAGTAAAATCAGACATTGGACAATAACAAATACATCATAATTTTGTGCTAATTATGTGCTCTTTTTGTAATTATCTTAATTATTGGAAACAAGCAATACCGGAACGCTTAGAAGACCGTCATCGCCGTCTACATGTGGCCCTCCTACACTTAATATTATGAAATATAGGAGTTATTATTAGACTCGGAACCCCATTTTTATATGTCCTTTACCGCAGTAAAAGATAACCTATGAACATAAATATACCTACGAATATAAACGGTATGTTGCTAATTATACGATAAAAATATATTAAAAAAAATATTTTTCTTTTGTTAGAAACCCTCATTATTCCTGGATACAAAGAAAATTGTAAACCTGTCAATACTTATTCTAATTTTTAATTTTTATCTGGATTTGGATATTCCAAATATTATTTTCTGCATTATAAAATGGTGCCAAACAAGAAGATATACTATCCATCATCACTTGAAAATACTAATTCCATAACAATTCACGCCTTTTGAAAATTTCTGAAATTGTTTTACCAATATTCTGCTATACAAAAACAACAATAATAATTTATGGCTCTATTACTTATTCTCTGAGTTGATGAATCAGCAAGACAATCGGTCAGTTACAACGACGTAGTATGTACAGAAATTACGAATATCTAAATAAAAAAAGTGATTGAAATACATTTTTTTGTCATTCAAATTATTTTCACAAATAAGACGAATTAGATCCTTCCAGAATAAATACAAAATGACGTATTAGATCCATCTTTTTCCCTTTGACAGTAAAACCAAAATACAATAGTTCAAATGTCAGAGATACTTATAAAACATTCTTTTCGTGTAAATGGGTGTTAGTAAATTTAATTTTTCTGTACTGTTGTCTCTATAAATGACAGCTATATTTATAAAAGGATTCTTTTTTAAGACACAAGAGGATGTTAAGGGGTCAAAAATTTCCAAAACCATTGTCGTAATTAAAAATATTGCTATTAGCCAAGTGACAAAGTATGTATCTTCTTTACAATGTAAACAAAAATATAAGGGAAAGTGTGTAAGATTTATATTACATTTTTACCACTTCAAGAAAATAAAATCTTCAAATCCATTCCCTTTTTGCACAAAATTACAACAGGTTTGGGAAAATGTTACTAAAAAACAAAGAAATATAAAATATAAATGTATCTCTCACAAAATAAGTGTATCAACTCATGAACACAACGGGGTAAATTAATTTAAATGTAAATATTGTAGCGTAGCATTGGTTCGTCAGAAAGGTAAGAAATTCTGTATTCGAAGGATTGTTGTTTTTTTCTAACAAACACTGTTCAACGGAGGCAAACTCTGAAAATAACGTAGATATCCTGCCATTGAGTGTTTGAACAACTAGACAGATTTGAAACCAGCTTTTATTCGCTAAGTCCATTTAAATTAATCTTAATCGGATTCATTTTATTGTACTGTACACATTTTATTGTACATAAACAAATGCGAAAAAATTGATTCATAGAAGAATAGGCATAAGTACATATTTATTAATAGAAAAATAGACTCAGAAGCTAGAGGGAAATGAAACTGGTGACCACCCTCCCCCTCTTCCGTTCTGCTGGTCACCTAGTGTGCGCATAATTAGCATAAAATTATAGCGTAGGAGTTTTTACCATAGTCTTATTTCTTAATAGGTGGGAGTGCTAGGTGAATGTTCCGCTAGCACATAATTAGGATAATTACAAAAAGAGCACATAATTAGCACAAAATATGATGTAGTTGTTATTGTCCAATGTCTGATTTTACTGTTGGTGGGGGTTTTAGGTGAACGTTCCGCCTGCACTCCCACTTTTTTTATCGATTCTTTTCTGGTTTCCGAATGAGCACACAATTATTCATTGGCGGACGAAATTAGCACATAATAATAGAATAGTTTGTTTATTTTATAACGAAGTGGAGGTGCCAACTACACAGACGTTGGTTGTAGCATGGACCGCACCAGATGAACGTAGTGGGCGTTTCTTTTTTTTTTCATTTCATTTATTTTCTGTCATATGGCAACTTTGTACGTATTACATTGCAAAAGAACGCTCTGAACATTTTCTTTCATCTTTAATTGATTTATTTCTCTCTCTGCTCTTCTTTGCCGCCGTTGAAGTGCTGCCCATCCCCGCCACGTGGAGGCGTAAGCAACTACTTCTCTAGCAACCTTTATAAAGTTAGTATTTCCCCCATATAACCTTCAAACATGAGATATTTCTTTTCAGTGTATATCAACCCACTACGTCGTTGCAAGTTTACGACGTCTTCTCTGCAGTATTGGCATAGATATTCTGCCCTTTCCGACCCATAACGTATATACTCCCATAACATATGTTCTATATTTTCTTGATCCTCCCCACAGTCACACATATCCGTTTCAATGCTTTTGAATCTCTTTAAATAACTCCTTACATTCGCTGCCCCTGTTATTATTTGCGCCACTTCCTTTGTGGGATTAAACCATTTTTTGTTATTTGTGGCATACATTACATTTGGCATATAATGGAAACTAACACGACCTTTTTCACTGTTCTCCCAGTGCACTTCCCTTCCAAATAATAATGTCATTGTTAAATTCTTTTTTGACTCTCCTCCCATTTAAAAATATCTCACCATTCTTTTTTAATTTGTATCTAAATTTTATCTTCTGCAAATAGAAATATGTCGGTAAAAGACCGACAATAACATTGAGTGCCTGTTAGGTATGCTCCTGCAATGTGTATTAAACACTCTCTTTCCACTGATTGTAATATCTTTTCATACTTTGTATTGATGACTTTCTCCGCCCACATTACGCGTCCATATGCTATTACTCACCTAAATCGCTCCTACATACAAAATTTTCAGATTTTTTCGTGATATTCTGTACTCTACAATTCCTATTCGTATCACACTACAGAATAATTTCTTTATGATCATGTGCCAAATGATTTTCACAATTTAATTTGTTGTCTATGATCAATCCCATATATCTTATTTTCTGTACAATTTGTTTCTTTTTTGTTAGTTGATAGTACCTTGAAATCCCTCTTCTCCGTTTGTACATTTCCTAGCCATAGTATTTTTGTTTTATTTTCCAATAATTTTAGTACCCATTTTTCACCTTTCTTTTCTCAAAAATATATTGCATCCTGTGTTTTTCGTTGCAGCTTTTTCCTCGATGATGCTTGTACTTCTAGCGCTAGATCATCAACATACACAAGCGTGTCGAATCCTGCCTTTTCCAATGATCATAAAATGTGATCCATTATTAAATTCCACATTATAGGGCCACTTGATGACCCTTGCGGGCACCTTATCATCATTTTCTTTATTATCTCCTCATCTCCAAATTTTGTTAAATATGGATCTTGGAAATATGATGTATAATATGAAATAAATATGATATATGTATTAGGTATTTTGGCACATTTTTCTCCTGCAGTTTCTATAATGTGTTTCTATTGCACATGGTCGAAAGCCCCAACTATGTCTAGGAAAACATAAACACAATGTTTTTCTTCTCCATTCGTACTAGCAACTCCCTTAATTCGTCAGTGGTTCCACGTTCTGGTATAAATCCGTATTGGTTTGTGTTCATTTTACCTTTGTTATATACATAGATGTGTAGTATTGTACTTAATACTTTATCGAATAGCTTTCCGTACGCTGGTGTTAGGGATATTCACATATACGAGGACGGCAACGTTGGTTTTCTATCTTTTCCTTTTACAAACTTTTTAACTTCACTTATTGTCTATCTTGACACTTGGATAATACATTGTATGTACGCATGTATTATATATGTCCTTTATGTACGGCAAAGTCACATCTAGTCAAAGTCATTATTGATCATCTCATGTATTATACGATAGTAACCTGTTGCTTTTCCATTCTTTAACTACCTCGCCTCCTGTTGTATTTTTTGCTCAGTGATTACACCTCATCTGTTATTGTTGTACGGTTGTATGTACAACATGTCTCTTGTATATCTTGAAACAAACTTGTATGTCAACATTCTCACAGTCTCTCTCCATGTTGTTGAATCCCTACCCGTCGTTTGCAAGCTAGTCTACATCTCCTTACGTTTAACCTTATCTGTGCTTATTATATTCGGCAAGTCCCAAGTTGACTCCTCGAACAATCTTTCTACAAATGCTCGCCAACTCTCACATTTTGCTTCTATTATTTTGTTCTTATATTCTAATTTCATCTGCTTGTATTCTGCAATATTCTCACAAGTTTCTTCTCTTTTTCAATCTCTGCAGTTATTGCCGTATCCTGTTCAATATTTTCTTACAATCTGTTTGTCCTCTAGTCCACCATCCTCTCTGTTCCTTTTATGATGCATACAACACACTCTTTTAACAATCCTAACTGCAGTACATCCACTTTTTTATCTACCGTTTCCTTTTTCTGCATATCCTTGCTCATGGTTCTCTTTAACTCTTCTTTCCGTGTTTTGAGTTTCTTTCAGTCCAATCTTCTATAAATGATAATTTCTTCTATTGTCCGCTGAGGCTGTCCTTTATTTTGTATTTGTATCATTATTCCCTTGTGATCACTTTGTAGCCCTCTTTCTACTGCCCGGTTCTTTAATTCTATATTCTTCCACTTATTCCGCAACGGTATATCAATCAAGGATTTTCTCCTTTCTCTTTCATGTCATCTCCCCAATATTATTTAACACTATTAACTTATTTCGCATGATAAACTCTTCAAATTGCCTGCCCCGTTTTGTTGTTCTCTGTAACGTCGGCACCAAGACATTCCATCAATTTGTGAAATATTAATATTTCTTTGCATTTTCCTAGCCGAATGCTGTTAAGAAGCTTTTAATAAGTGGCCGGTCGGCGCTAAGACGGAAGTGCGACGAACTTGGGACCCACCCTTAGCCTCTTCAGTTATTGAGGTATTGTTTGAACGAACACCTTTCACTTTTAAGGAAGGTACAAGTGCATTCGGAGAATGCGGCCTGCGGCATTGACCCATGCACGGTCCACTGGAATTTAGGTGTACCTAAAGAAAAGAAGAATTCTACGAAGTAATGAATGAAGTACGTGCCGAATATAGAACGAAAAAGATGTTTGCGAGCGCCTAGGTGACGCCCATGGCGGTTCGTCCTCTACGGCGCAGTCTCTGCGTTCCTAGAAGCCAAAGGGTTGACCCAAAAGGAGTGGTGGTGAAGGCTGCTGATCACGTGACTTCTTGTACTGTATATATTGGGAGGAGTGAAGCTCCTCAGGGACTCTTACGAGGGAAGAGAGTTCGCCTGCTCTGAGATGTGACGGGGCTAGACTAGGCCTTGGAGACCAGTTGTTCGTTAGGCTGCTGCGGTAGTCTTAATTAAGTCATTACTAGTTGCGAGGGTCGTAACTTGTATTAATTAGTTGTCGGGGAAAACAACTTATAATTTGGAAGGTTCAGATAACCAGAAGGTTTTTACAATTTAGTTGTCTTCAACTAAATTTATCCAAGAGTAAATAATGCTTTCCAATAGCATTACTTGTGTAATAACAGATTATTAGATGTATTAATGATTTTGGGAGTTTGTCTCTGTCGTAAATTCAATTTTGTATTAAATCATTATTTATTGTTATTACACGTGCGTTTGATTGCCTGGGAAAATAGGCTGGTGGCAGCGACAAAAACTACCATAGGGATTGTGGTATTTATGTGGATCCCGCTTCTACCAAAAAATACTAACATTGCATCAGGGCTTGAGGAGTGATGTTACATTCTCATATGTCCTAAAAGACGCGTGCATGCATTTACATCAAGACAAAAGTATATTTGCACCCTTATGCTGCTCTATAATTTTTTCAATGAACTCCAAAACCGTATGTATTTTTGTCGAATACTGTCAATAGCAATTTACTATCGTGACTGCAATACCATTGTTCCTATACATTATAACTTGGATATGACATTTTTATCAAGGACCAAAACATCACTAGCAACAAGTAGTGCACTCCTTGGATCTCCCCACTCGACAAGCCAAAGGCATATGTGGTATCTTCCCGTTTCTATTATAGATTTCTTGGAAACACCTTACCTCGCAGCTCTCTCTCATCAATATATTGTTACTCACTTCAATATACTACTCACTTCAATATATTGTTGATGCTACGGAAACGAACAAACGATCTGAAAAGAGATCGGTCCCAGGGTATTGAAAAAGTGTGTTTCGTGTATTGATTGTGGCGTAAATTGTATACCAGCACAAAAGTGAAGTAAATCAGAGTACGTAGAAGAAACTTCGAATCAATTCGACCCATAGGAGGCGAAGTACGAATTAATATAGAACACGCTTTTTATGGTGCCCGTCGTTACGTGAGCTTCAGTGAGTGGTTACATAGTTCTCCTTGCAGCACGGTGTGTTCAGAAGATTATTGGCATAAAGGGAGAAGATCTATAGAAGTGTCCAGGAATAATGGAAGGAATTGGTCAACTTTTCCGGAGAAATAACTTGATAACGATTACATAAACAACATCTGTTCGTAATAAACGAAATTTGAATCGCTGTTTTTAAGGTAAATACGCAATGGGCAACCCCCAAATTGAATGGAAGTTAGCTAATATATTATAACTGCTGCTTCTTAGAGAAAATACGATGATTTTATTTACAGGGGCTTGTAAAATACAACAAAATCATAATATTTGAAGTATTAGAGGAACAGCCATATGTACTGGTATGGCGGTGTCACAGCAGCTACAGTTGGTTGTGTGACACCGTCTATGGGTGTGTAGGTGGAAGATTCTTTATTGCATTCACAATAAATTCTCTTCCTCTCCAAAATAAATAATTCAAAGAGGTTCAATTAGAACAAGATTTATTTTTCTCTACCGTCGTAATATAAAGGAACAAATGATGACACCAAACGGCGAGACCAGGCATAGAAAGTTCTGCGCGTCTAACTCACAAAAGGGCTTCTGGCGAGTCGGTGGTCGGAGATGCCGTGCTTGGTGTTGAGTTATCCCGTAATCCTTGCTTGAAGAGGCCGGACGTTGATATGAAGAGAAGTCTGCTCACTGCGCCCTACACTTTCGCCCGATAAATTTCAACCAGGAACCTAATCCTCCATGCTTCTACCAACGGACCGGCAGTGAACAGACTTCTCTTCATATCAACGTCCGGCCTCTTCAAGCAAGGATTACGGGATAACTCAACACCAAGCACGGCATCTCCGACCACCGACTCGCCAGAAGCCCTTTTTTGAGTTAGACGCGCAGAACTTTCTATGCCTGGTCTCGCCGTTTGGTGTCATCATTTGTTCCTTTATATTACGACGGTAGAGAAAAATAAACCTTGTTCTAATTGAACCTTCTTAAAATTATTTATTTTGGAGAGGAAGAAAATTTATTGTGAATGCAATAAAGAATCTTCCACCTACAAAATAAATAAAAATGCACGGCACGCGTGGGCATCAAAGAGTTTCTCGTCGTAATGTTAGGACTTAGGATTCTTTGACGTTCTTCCAGTTAACAGTAGGCGTCGGCTTCATGGGGGAGATTCATTGATACGTATGTATAATACGTGATAGGTATGTAATATGTAGGGATGTGTCCCTACAGGTGCAAGGTGATACGCATTATACACAGTATATGGTGTATTTCAGGTCTTTATATACAGCACTATAGACACGGAAACAGCGCTACCTATTTGTCTAAGCCGAACTACATACGTGTAAAATGGATTTCGACCCTTTCTACAGATAGGGTAGGTACTACGTGTACTATACTTAGTAGGTGAATGCAGGAGCCTAACATCTAGATACCCACGTGATCAAGATCAAGAAAAAGGCATAGGGCACAACTGAGAGCGGTTACACGTGCACAAGGGAAACGTTCATTTTCATTTAAATACATGTAACTTGCAAATGGAGCGTCCGACTGCTTGGAACAGGTGTCATTGGAAAGAGGGAGACGAGATCTTTTTTTCATGTACTAGGACCGCACGGGCAGACTGCACAAACTAATTGCATAAGTGCTGTGATATCGGAGGTAAAATATAATTGAAAGGTAAGAAACCAATATCCTTTGCAACGACGTCAGTAACTGAATAAACTCGAGAGAAGATGTTAGATGATGTTGGATTCTCCAGATAGAAGATGTCAGCGACCAGTTTTTTTTATATTGGTGGCTCCACGTGGCTGATAAGTGTTAGTTATGTATATGGTGAGTGACAAATTCCGGTGAAACCGAATAAGGTCAAGAAAATAGACCCCCTGTGGAACTATGGGGATTAATTGGTATTTAATGTTACACATATATGTCAACAGTGCAAGGGGAGCTATAACATCAGGACCAGTGCAGTCTATAGATTTTTGAAATGTTAACATTTTCAAGCATTTTGCTAGCCGGAAATTCTGGAGATTAAGGGTCAGGCCAGTCGCCGCCAAATAAGGAAAAGCTACTAAGACTTCCCGTTCATTGCGTAGAGTTGTGAACAGTTCCCACCTACTTCTGAAAATTGAGTAGGGACGCCCTCAGAAGAATGTTGCAGAAGCGCGTGGCGAGTGAATGGAATATCTTCAGCGGTTGCCAAAAATAATGGTCAGCCCGAAAGGACGCTGGCAGATCGGAAAAAGACGCAGTGTTCTCAGAAGCTGAGGGGTGACCAAGATGATGTAGAGTGCTCAGTACGGTAGCGAAGGTGTAGTCACGTGACTTCCGCTTCTGTATATATTGGGAGGATTGAAGATCCTAAGTGACTTTCAGACTAGAGACTCTGCGGAGGATATGAAAGTACCCAGGTTATTTGAGATGTAACTTGGTTAGTTTTGGTCGTCAGACCACTGAGAATTCCTGCGGTAATTCTATTACATTGCTGTTCGGCACGAATGACGTAACATGTAACAGTTAGTTATTTCGGGATAGCAACTTGTAAATTTTTGAGATTCGGATAATCTGGGTAAATTTCCGAGTTAATTCATAACACCAGTATTTATATCTGTGTGTAATTGTTGCTTTCAGATAGCAATGTCTCTGTAATAACAAATTCAAACTTGTATTTATGATTTGAGAGTTCGTTCAAATTTGTAAATACGCAGATTTTAATTTAACTTGTATTAAAGGAATATTTTATTGTTATTACACGTGTGTTTGATTGCTTGGGGAAACCAAGCTGGTGGCAGCGAACTCTACCATAAAGGTTGTGGTTTATGGTTGAATCCCGCTTCTACCCAAAAAATACCCACATCGCATCTGGGCTTGCGGTGTGCCGTAACAGGAGCGTTTGCAAGATCAACAATATAGTAGCGGTTTTACAAAGATGGCGGAAAAACTTAAATATCCAGATAAATTAAGTAAAAGGCGAACAGGTATCACGGGCAATAAGCAATAGTTCAAGTGTTGGAACACCAGGGGGTGAAGGGTTGTCACAGCTGGACACTACTCCAAAGGTGTGGGGCGAGGGAATGGAAAAAGATTCGGACTGCACCATATGATAGAGTTGGAGAAGAAAGGGTTAGATATGGACCACCTACAGAAACATGTTGACCGTATGAAGGAAGTATTTAATGGCGAAAAGTTCAAACGGATGATGAATAGTTTGCAGGGAATAATAACCGATGGAGTGGCAGAGTTATGGTGGGCAACATTTCGTTTACATGCGATAATTGAAGGAATGCAACGTGGCCAGAATCCCCAGCAAACTGTATCAGTGTTAAAGGAGTTGGTTAATGGTGCGGGAATAGAAGCAGTGGCTGCGGGGTAACTGGCTGGTGCAGTCCACCAGGTGATAACGGTAGAACGAGATATAATATTAGAGGAGGTGGACTGACAAGGTCGGGAAACGTAAGTGGAAATTGAGCAAGCGGTTGAGGGGAAGGTACAAGAGATACGGGAGCAGATGCAGGAGTTTGGAAGGGAACATGGGAAGTTGCAGCAAACACTGATTGAAATCCATCCCCAATTTCCAGCGCGTGGTGGCGTTGGGATAGTTGAAACAGGGATTAAAAAAGGAACTTGAGAAGTTACAACGCACATTACATGAAGCGAAGCCACTCACAAAGGCAGGATGCATGAGCAGTTGCAGGAGTATTGCAACGTGCAAACATACGGAAAACATCGCAGGAAGTCATGTTGATTAAAGGAAGGGAAACCACAAAAGGTAAGTTACAGGAAGAGTTACGGAAAACATTACAAGTACAAAAAAGGTCCAAGTGTGAACAACACGAGAAACGCAGGAAGGAGATTTAGTTCTAGTACTGCCCGATAAAATAGTTGGATAAAATAGATTCTTGACAATAACTTCGTTGAAAGTGTACGACAGTAAGCAAAACGGACAATAAGGGTGCTACATATGCAAAAGACACGGAACGAGAAGCTTTATAATGTAGTAATAGAGGTGGATGGGTCCCAGATGAATCAGTTGATGGCTGCAGGGCGCGTATAATTAAATATGTTAAGTGTACAGGCCATAGAGGAAACAACCAATTTGTTCCACTTGTTTGGGCACATGGCAGCTATGTGAAAGGAAAGAGATGAATTCTGCGGACATTGTGGGGCTAGTGGACATAGGTAGGTAGCGTGTTCTCTGAAACACGTGCCGCAGATTTGCATTAATTGTAAACGCAAGAGTCATTTACATGATCATAGCGTTCTTAGTAGAGATTGTCCAGAGCATAAAATGGCACAACAAGCGTTAGTGATGAAATCACAATATTATTAGAGTGATGCAACAAAACCTACAGCGCGCAAATGTACCTCCTATGGAGATGGGTGAATACCTGAGATGTAATGTCATTCAAATCAGTTGTTTTTAAGAAGTATATCATCTACGAGGCTACTACAACAAGTTCCTCTTGCTTACCGGGTGGAGGTGACACCAGACCCTTGGAGTGCGGTAGTAGACACGAGATGTTTTGATACTGAATAATATACGACGCCCCACTGTCAGATTTTGGAATATACAACAAAGACAATATCTCTAACAATAATAAACTATTATTTTCAGTATGCCAGGAATATAAAAGAAGATCTAGGAAAAATCAATGGAATATTAGAGGAGAATAGAGCGCGAGATATTTTATTATGTATGCATTCCAATGCCCACACAAAATTCTCGGGCAACATATGTATGATGCGGAGAGGTGGACTTTTGGAACGGTTCATTTTACAGTATAAAATGATTGTGATAAATGAATTTGGTGTGACAACGTATGCTGGGGAGTGGGACTGGCCTGTAATAGACGTCACATTAATCAATAAGTGGCGAACAGCACGTATGGTTAGATGGACATTGAAAAACGGCTTACTAAGTGATCATAAAGCTATAGTAGTAGATGTGACAGCTCGCACATTGGTGGAACCGTAATGGGGATCTGTGGTAAATTACAGAAATGTAGATTGGGAGAAGTTAGCAAGAAAGAAAGATGCTCTGCGTGACCTCGTACAACGAAAGATTCAGGAAGCGAAAACATTGAAGGACAAGGCAAATACGTTTACGACAGGTGTGTGTCAGTGTATTTCGGTCACGACGTGAGTCGCGGAAGTCAGTACGTCGGTGGAATAAGACACTTACGAGAATGAAGAAAGAATTTAACAAGCTAGACATGCTTTGCAGAAACGCAAACGGAAGTGACTATGTATAGAGCCGGAGCTTATACGATATAAGGACAAAGGACAGCTATATAAACAAGAAATATACGCTGCCAAGCGAGTGAGTTGGCAAACATTTGTGGAGTTCTTCCGAAAATCGACTTGGAGTTTGCCATACCTGATGAATGTAGAAAAAACACACCGCAAGGAGATGTGGTTTACCGTGTAGCGGGATGGCATGTATACAACAATTTGGCGTGACACGGGTGAATGATTGCTAGATGCGTTATTTCCGCAGGATAAACACGGGGAATGGGAATATCAGGAAGTGCAAATAGAGGATGAAGACTGGATTACGGAAAAAGAGGTGTTACAAGCAGCGCAAAGGTTAAAACGGAATAAGTCCCCGAACTATGAAGGGATAACACATGAGATGTTGCAGCGAACGCTTGATGTCCTTCTCAAACAGCTTTGCGAGATTTATAATGACTGCTTGCTTCAGAAGTATTTCCCTGCATGTTGGAAAATCTGTTTGGGGAAGATGTTCTTGAAGGGTGAGGATAGGCCGACAAACAAGCCACCGTCGTATAGTCCCATCTCCCTTCTCCCAACATTTGGAAAGGTTCTAGATAGAATATTGACACAACGGATTACACAACATTTAATGACGGGAGGGAACATGAATCAGAATCAGTACGGCTTTGTGCCAGGGGAAGCACGAGCCATGCTTTACGAAAACTATTACAATGTGTGACACAGAAGGACGAGAAATATTGTGCTTGCTTCTTCCTAGATATCGAAGGCGCTTTCAATCATGCGCGCTGGCTTATTGCTACATTACTTATCAAATATGTTAAATGTGTACATCAGTAAACGCATTATACTGTTCAAGATCGGGGACGAAACGATACCACGGACAGTTACAATTGGGTGCCCACAAGGTTCTTCGACCGGCCCGCTGTTCTGGAACATCGTGTTGGACGACATTTTGTGGGAATTAGACGAAATGGTGATACATACAGTGGCATATGCTGATGATTTAGTTCTCGTAGTGATGGGGACTTAAGCGCCGCATACTGGAGCGACGGACACAGGATGCGCTAGACGTAAGTCAGACTGCGTGTTGGATTCGAGCATTGATTCTGTCAGCTATTAAATCACAAATAATATGGCTCGGACATCCCGAAAAGTCTCGCCGAAATTTTGCGGTGCGACTCAATAATAAAACAATACAAATAGTAACAAAGCATCATTATATCGGAGTAGTGATCGACCAGAAACTTATCTTCTTAGAACATGTAGCGTACACACGTAAGCGTGTGGAGATAGCTTTGTATAGAATGTTACGAATTGGAATAATGACTTATGACATATCAAGACAAGACCTTAAAATATTATACAATAGAGCGCTACGGCAGCTAATAGCATATGGTTGTATAATTTGGACGGAGAGAGTCGTAAATATGCAATTTGAGCGGAAATTACGGTCTATTGAACGTCGTTGTTTACTACAACTTTCAGGCGGATACAAAACAGCATCCACCGAAGCCCTAAATGTCGTACACGATCTTTGTGTGCAGAAGATAAAGTACCGGTGCATATTAAAGGATGATGAAGTGATTACAGTTAATAATGTACAGTTGCATAAACACGAGAAAACATCACGAAGACATTTGACAGATTGCTTAATGGCTGCATGGCAAAAGCGGTGGGATACATCATCAAAAGGATGGCGTACACTTGGATACATTTCACACGTGCGGTTTGCGGAAAAGCAGAAGAAATGGCTAATCAAGATTAGCCAAAGATCGTGACGAAGGCAGTAGAGCAATTTCTAACAGGACACGGTGACTTTAGAGATTATTTAAAACGCTTCGGGAAGACAATGACGAGTGTGATTGTCAACAAGACAAAGATACCCCAGACCATATGTTGTGGGATTTCCGACTTTATGCGCCTGAGCGAGTACAATACATAAAAGCATTTATGAAAGAAAATATATTACATATGAGAAAGGAGAGGATTGACGTTAATTGACAAAAAGAAGAAAAATGAGTTATACATGGAATATGTTAGCAAGATAGATGGTATACGAGCAGCGAATAGATGGAGTAATTGGCAGGGACGCCAAGATGGCTGCGAAGATGTGCAGCGCGAATGGTGCAATAGCAATGGAATGAGCTTGAATACTCTAGAGATTCTGGTACTGCAGCATGTGACGCAGACAAAGAAATTGACGATGTATAGTGTAACGTTTTGTAAGCTGTTGAAATGTAATGATTAAAATTGTGTTTAGAAATAAAAATTAATTAAAAGTAACTACTCATTTCATTTACCGCAGCCCTACCTCTTTGTATATTTTGCTGAAATATCTTAACCATAATATGTTCTTTCTTTTATTATTCTTTGCGCTGTTTTGTATTCAGGGCATTGTTTACTCACAATGCTATGGTCAATGTCCTGTTCTCTTCTCTTACAATTTATACATATCTTATTGTCCGTCTTTTTAACCCAACATTTAAATTCATGTCCCGTGTCGCCACAATGGCCGCATACACTCTCTTTCTCGGCACAAATCCGCCACATGACCGTACTTGTGACATTTGTAGCATCTAAGTGGCTCTAAATCTTCCACCTCTCGTAAGCTCATAAGATCAAAATATATTCTTCCTGGTCCTATTATTACCACTCCATTCACCTCCATCACTTCATTTTCATTCGTAATATTTGTTGTTTTCTGCCTTCTTACTAACCTCATATACGGTTTTCTGTCCCCTCTTCCACTTCCAAATTTCGTTTCATTATATCATCCATAATTTTTCCACTATTGTATCTAACGGCACACCTAGTATCATAATGCTTGGTTTCGTTTTCCCTATTTGTCGCTGTTCTATCTAATGTCTTGTTTAATAATGCTTCTAACTTATTCTTTTCTTTTGTGTCAGACATCACTACTAATAGATATCCCTATTGTGTTTCATTCGTTGCTTTTATCTTAATTGGTTTCTCTAACAATTTAATATTTTCTCTTACGCTTCCTGTTGTATGGCTTCGCAATAATACTATTTCCTGTCGCTTATCCTTTTCGAGCCTCCCCTTAAATACTGTAGAATACATCTTCATCTCTTTGCCTTGTATTGTCTGTATTATTGTTGAACTCATCTCTTTCACTCTCTCTTCAATCTTCCGAACTGCTCTTTCCTCCCTGACTTTAGGTGTTGTAACATATATTATTTGTTTTATTTCCTGTACGTGTGGGTCCATAACCCTTAGTATGTGCTCGGTATTGCGTACTACCTCACGGTGCATCTCCTCAGTTTCTTCAGTAACTTAAGCAACCTCGTTGTGTATTGTCTCACCTATTCAGTCCGCTATCACTTTTTCCATTTCTGTCAATGACTCGCCTACTGTATCCAATAAATTGTCTAAGGTTGCTATTTGCTTTTGCATTGTCCCTTTTTCTTTATTCCCTTCATTTTGCCGTTGTAAGTACGCCACAGCTTCTTCTGCTCTATTTTAATCGTTTCACGAACACTTGTTTTAATCTTGCCGAATGACTCCCCTTTAAATATTTCATCCAAATTTCACCCATTTTGTCCACTTTTGTCATGTAAATTCCTCGGTTTTCCGCCTCTAATACCAGTTGTGCCATTTTCCCTTTCTTACTTCATGTCACAATTACAAATTTTCCATGTGTCCTCTCATAGGCAGTCACCAGACGTGCATCACTATCACTCCCACTGATTCATTCTCAACTGTTTTAATTTCACCATTTGTCTCCATTTCTAACCTATGTTATTCCCTGCTTTTCTTGATCCTAGTAATACGTTGTCTCTCTAGATTAATTGTTTATGTAATAATTGATATTTTTGATATAATGATTTAGTTTATTACACCATTAATGTTTCAACAAATCGCACTCTAAAATATCTATCCGTTTAGGAGTTAGTGCGATGTGAATGGTTTTTCCCCTAATCTCTGAATGACTGTAACTTCTTATTATTTGACCAGTCACCTTGTATAATTCTCAATTAATTTTATCTCAGTAAATTTTGTGGAATTTAATTTTCAATTTTTAGTTCTTGGAAAATTTTTATTATTATTTCCGGAAATTTCTTTTTGGCTTATAATAATTTAGTTTATTATTCCAGTAATGTTGCAGCAAACCACTCTGAAATACCCATCCATTCAGGAGTTATTTCTATTTGTATGTTAAATCCCCTAGTAGCACCATCTGGATGTCAATTTGTAACTTCTCATTGCTTGTCCATTTACTTTGTATTATTCTCAGTTAATTTTGTCTTATTAATTTTTTTGTAAAGTCCTAAATTCTTTTTGTTTGTAAATGTATTATTATTTCTTAATCTTCTCTCTGGCATATAATTTTGTAGTTTAATGTGCCATATTATATGTATCAAACCGCAATTCTGTTCAGGAGTTATAGACATTTAAAAGAAAATAAACGTTTCCCTTACGGATTATTTGCTCCATAATGGCGGCAATATTAATTATGTATTTCTGTAATTTTTGGTAGGCACCTTTATTATGATCTCTTTAATCTCCCTGCAGAGTATTACGGCCGTAGTCCCCTTTCTTCCTAGTATTATAGAGCTCTTCCAACTTTTCAGGTATATAGTACCTTCGCTCACCGTTGAGGATGCTCCGCAAGCCTTCCCTCCGAAATCGTGTTGTTACCTCTGTATACTTCAATGATCTTGATGACTTGCCTCGATGAATACAACTACAAAACATGTATATAAGCACAACAATATATCAACAAATGGACGGATCCGTGTACTGAACATCCATAATATTACGATAATATTCTGGAAATAAGCCACAGCTGCTAATTAACACTGTTTTCTACAAGCTGCATTACTTCATAATATTGGCTTCCCTTAATAAAAGTTTTAACTCACCTGTAGCTCTTGACATCACAATATCTCCATTTCAGAAATGCCAAATGTGCTTGTTATGAATGTTTACCTTGTGTAAAAATTTATATCTTCTATCTTTGTAAACCAAATTCACTCAAATTTTGTATATTGGTTACAGTAACCCTCTTCTCTCCGTTACAAATCACTTAAAGTCTTTACGCGTATTTGTTCCTGTTTCCATGCACTTTTGAACTTGAAGACTCGTCGTCGTATTGATCTATAATTTTGATTTCCTCGTAATTCAGCCTCTATGGACTGAATTGTACCAAATTTTCTCCGGTGCACTTCTAATACGTTACCCCTTTAAATTATACACCACAAAATATATAAATCGTCCATTAAACCATTAATCCAGGACTCCTGGCACAGAGCACTTTCATACGCATCTTTCTAGTTCAAACAATAGAACATCAGTCATAGTGGGCAGTCTTTGTATATTTCCGAACAGTGCACTACGGTGTCTCACGTACTGTTGGACCGGAGAACGAGACTTCGCTACAAGACGCGACCCGGGATGTTCATTCATCCTTGCTCTTGCGCTGCTAGACCGAACGCTGACTCTGCAATGTGCCGCTTTGATGCCGTGCATTTGTAAGTGTACCTGAACTGTACTCCTAGATCAACATATCTAAGGTAACCGTGATAAGGCCTCCCATGTGTGTTTTATTTAGAGGTTGAAGGAGAATAATAATAAAATTAACTGCGAACTCTAAAAAAATGAACGAAGGTGTTTGCTTTTGATTCCTTCAATCTCAGCACGCTCCATAGAGCTGAAGATAAAATATTTACAAGGAGATAAGAGTAGTTTTTCAACACGCCAAATATTATTGTGTTATGTCATTTTTTATGTCCAAGCAATTTTGTCTTCGTAATTGATTAACAGGGTGTATGTTGAACTGACGTATTTCATTACATGTATTTTTCTCAGTTATTGCATTCTAATCATATTTGTGTCTATGTATTAACTGTTTCAATATACAGTTGTTGCGTTTATTTTGAGTCTTCTTTGTTTATGTACCTAATAATAAATTTATTGACAAAAAAGCTGTTCAATTCCGATCAAGGACCCTAAGGCAGAGGAGCGGGTTTAACGTCCTAACAATAGAAATAGTTCGGTACGTATTTTAAAATTGACATAATACCGACAAATTTGTATTTAATAAAAACAAAAACGTTATTCGCAAGTACGCATTATGATCAAACTATAGATCATTCAGAAAGTATTGTTCATAAATCGTAGCTATTAGATAACACAAAATTCGAGATTTATCATTTCAATAGATGCTGCCCCTAGACAAGAGCATAGCGAGTCTCTATAAAAACTTCGCCTCTACCCGCAGGAAGGGCTCTTATGACCTTGACGTTGGCGAACCCTAAAACCCCAAGAAAAAAATCTACCCGCAGAAAAATCCGGGCCAGGACGGGGTTACAAAATTAATATACGCAACCGTGCCAAGGTTAAGTACATACAAAACTAAGCTTATGTGAATAATAGGACAAAATACAAACATGCAGGAAAATAGTTTTGAAACTGTTTTCAGTTATTTTGAAAGTACTACAGCAATGGTGTGATAAAGAACAAGACTTTAACGCATGTATCTGAACAAAATATGAGCTTACATGTTATATTGGATGTATTTGATGATTTTGATGCTGTATATTTTTAAATAAATAAATAAATTTATTGTCAAAAAACAGTACAAACTGCGTATGACCACGTGGAGGACAATAAACTAATTTACTCTCCGGAAGCAAGCAAGGGACCATCCCATCAATTCCGATCAAGGGCCCTAAGGC
>NNCF01126889.1:255169-288206 GCA_002313205.1 Laupala kohalensis
CGTAGACTGCTTTTCGAAGAATAGTCTTATATTTACGAAAATAATTATGGAATTCGGGTGGTTGGTTATAGCGTTTTGAAAGATTATATATATATATATAATTTATTTAATACAGTTAATATACTTAACACAGTTATTTGTTTTTATTGTCATGTTAACTTTGTAATAACAAAGTTCTGAATGTCAATTGTGCCTGAGAAAGACTCAAACAAGAGTAAAAACATTGCAAAAATGTGATATAAGAATTTGTTTGAAAAAGGTAATATATAATTTTTGAATCCAGAACCTTAGTATCATTTCAATGATGAAATGAAGTTATAAAGATTCTGAGAAAGAGGATAAGCTATGAAAACCTGCACTTACTTGTTATCACTTCAATATTTGTAGCACAGTGATCTGATTGAACCAATTTTCAAAACTAATTTTATTTATTCTGATGATACAAATCAATTAATTATGTTTCATGTAATCACTTCTATTTATTAACTCTAATTAATAAGAAGGCAATGAGGAAGTAGTTTGTTTTCCAAAGAAATCCCCTTAATGGATGAAATCTTCTATTCATATAATTTTAAATGTTAAGATACACTTAATATACCACAGGTAATTACTATGCAAATATTTTTAACAAGTTTTGGTAATTTTTGCACCTGCATGTATATGGATCAGAAATTAAAGAGAAATTCTCTAAGTGATATATTCTCTCATCCCCTACATGGAGTAGATCTGAAGAATAGGACTTGGAAATAGGAAGTATAAAAGTGTACTGACAAGACAAATAATTACTAACAAAAGAAGCTCTTTATTCATTTGCTTGCCTCTTCATATAATCCTCTACAACAACATGTACATTCCATTTAACAGGATAATATTGGCATTAAGAGTAGCTATGAGATCATCACAAGGTAATATACATCACAGTGTTATAACAGAAAGAAAATAATAATAATAAAATAATTATAAAAATGATATACACCTGTACCACATTTGGTCAGGTATGCCAGAGTTGTTTAACTTATTGGGGGATCAATGTAATGTTATTCACTGTGTTGTCAAGATACACCATATATCTGAGAAATACAATAAAAGCTGTCAGTATTTTCCCCAATACAAGGCATAAGGGATGCATTCTCCTCATGAAACTAGTACATTACACTAACTTTCAATTATGATAGATCTTATCAAAATGCAGTGACACATGTATCAACTTGCTTCTCAATTACAATATTTTTTAAGAGATGCCTGTATGAACATTTAAAAAATTCTAATAAAATATATAATTCATTATATTCACAGGTACTGTTATAACTCTGCTTTTATTTTGTAGTACAAGAAATGTTATAAACTTCATAATAATTATGGTAATGCAAACTAATCTAAACAGAGACCTTCCATAAATTATGCTACTCAAATGCAATAAATTACTTTTCAAATATTAAATAAAATTGATATAATCAGACCATACTACTAGTATTAAATAAGGAACGTCGAGTTTTAAGATCTCTCATCATTCTAGCATGTTAAGTCGTCAAACATCTGTTTAGAAATGAAGGTAGCAAGGTAAGATGGATCAAACAAAATAAAAAACAAACAAATAATAACATTCAGAAACAATAATACAAGCCACCATAACCACCATGAAACAAAAGTATATTGAAGTCATTCCATTTGGCTCAAAGCTATGGAGTGAAAGACAAGTGTCACCTGGCCACCATCATTTCCATGAATTAACAGACAGAAGTGTTAAGGAGTTACATGCATGTATCTGTTGTCCAGTGAGACCTCTTAGCTGAATGCATCCCCAGCCCATCCTGGCAGTAGAACAAATGCCGCACTGGCAGGAGTCTTGAGTAGATTTCTTAGGAAGGACAGAAACAATTATAAAATGGGACTGTTGAAATTTGTGGTCATTAGAAAAAATAAAAAGATGTTGATCCCATCTGAGGGTGAGCATGACTTGAACAAATGCTTACATCATGATTAAAATAAAGATTTGCCTTCAGATGGGTCATCAACTTCCACAATTCTCTCTCTAAATCCTCACAATGGAGCTTTGCAACCAAGATCAAGAGAGGAATTGATTATGGTATCTTGCAATCTTACAACACTTTATACAATAAATCATACTCGATGTCACAAGGTGACAGGCATGATGTCACCTCACGGCATCAAAGTGTGTACCAATGCAAGACCCCAAAATAATTCTGAAAGCTTCACTGGAATGCGAGAGGCATCGAACACTTGGAGTGTTTTGGCACAGTTGTTCTCCGAACAAGAAGACGATGCATTTGTAGAAAGAGTGGGGGAGACTTCTCAAGTCCTGGAGGAGGGCGTTCGCTCTAGACTCCAGCCAGTGCGGGGTCTCTCTTTCTCCGTCGCCTCGCCCACCATCCAGCGGGACGGGAGAGTGCGCGAGGGCGCATGTGGCGGGGCACGAGTGCAAGGCCGGCCGCGGAGATCGGAGCTGTCTGCTCGGGGCGGCCGGCTCCTGCACTCGCGCCACACACCCTTGGTTAATCTGATACATTAATAATCCATCTTTTTAATAGTAATTGATTTTTTATAAAAAAAGCAAACCTTTGTACTACATGAGTCTTTGGATATATATACCAACAACTCGCCGCACTCGCAATACACACAACACGCTCACTCAAGCGAGCCTGGCGCGACATAGAGGTTATTTAATAATTCCTGTTAGACCGCTACGAAGTAGCTTTGAAACTGGGCATATATATATATATATATATATATATATATATATATATATATATATATTGATAGANTTTTGGACTTCTTTCTTCATCCTCTTCTGTACTGAAGGCTGCGAAGCGTTATGTCCGGCGCATGTAGGGGCACCTCGAGTACAAGCGATGGGTAGGCGGGCGGACGGCAGAGGCCCGTCGCGGCCGGACGGGCAGGCGTGCGCGTTTAGAAGGGTAGGTGGGAGTAGCAGGTGATGTCTTTGGAGAGATGTTTGAGATCAGGGCGCCCGCTGCCGTCGTCGCTGTTGCCAACCGTTGCAAAGGCCACACATGGGCAGACAACCACTGAGCCGTTTGTCGTGTGTTTCAAAGAAGCTCTTAGCTGAGACGACTAGTTGTCCCCGTGGCTTCCAACGTCGCTGCCACTTTGCGAACTTTACTGGGCGTGGGAGAGGGCGAACTACTGCTTTTGGTTGTTGTCGCCACTTTCGGGTCGGACGATCCGCTGGGGCGTTTGCGGGTAGGCATGTACTCTGTAACAAAGAAAACGAGGCAAATAAGACACATGTTAAATATAATACGTTTGCACATTTCATGATACCATTATCCATGGAGTTCTAATTTGAGATACAATTCGTACAAATATGCATTGAGAAATTTCATTTCGAAAATATTGGTATCTATACTTGCAACATTAAAAAAACGAGCAGATTACTCGAACCTTAGGAACTACAGGAGCTGTTAGTCGGTGCTCCTGGTTCGAACACCAATAATTCCTCTCGCTATGTGCCTGACCCGACCGAGTTTCCGCGCTCTAAATATTCCCTGTGCCTTCCAAGAAGAAGCTCATTCACAGGTAGATTAGTGTTAAGTGTAACCCACCCACAAGGTGCACGACACGACAAGTAACTTTTCACAGAGAGCATTCATCTCTCTAAGTGCTGAGAAACAAGCTCTAAATACTCTCGTGTACGGTTTCTAACGCCGACACGGTCATTAGATGAACTTCATAATGAGATTAATTAAATGAACTTCTTGAATTGTCATGTATATACATGAACAGTGTTAAAATACGAATGACATAATCAAATGAATAATTACGAGGAGAAATCATAGAAACAAAGGTCTACAATGAGACATGAACTACCATTATAAACCGATTTGTGATGAATACCAAACAAAACCGACGGGTGTCGTGATTCGAAAACAATAAGTCTTTAATTCAAGCAATCGTCAAGTCGTGCATCGTGTCCTCCTCCAAACAAAGAAAGTGAAATGGACGGACGCGTTGCCGCCCGACCGCAGGGCATGAGTCGTCGTCCCTTTAATCCACGAGCGCATGCACAACTCAAGTGGTGATGGCGGCGGTGGTTTCAACGCGGGTCCGTGGCCCCGCGTGAGCGCGAACGCACGCTCGCTCACCTTGGACTGAGCGTTAACCCCACCGCTCTCCCACTTCCCGCACACTCCCACTGTAGCCCTTACCCCCCTCCATCCCTCCAGACACCCTCTGCTACCCGTCGCCTCCCCGAATTCTGCACCGACGGGCCAGGGTCGTCCACCACGATCTCCATGGCAACACTCCTCACGGGGCGAGAGAAAAGTCGATAACCTCACAAAAATCGGTGAGGACTACGATCTGGCCATGATGGGAATTGCGCCGAGCTCCAGAAGTTCCGCGGACAATACTGGTTTCTCTCATTCTTGGTCTTCGCGCAACTGACCAACATAAGTCAAATAAACAAAAACTGAAAGTTGAAAAAGTAGAGCATATAAAAGTCTGTTCTATTTGCATTCGTTTTCCATCAAATGAAGAACTCATGAACCAGAAACGAGCGCCCAATTTATAACATTCACTCCAAGTTCACGACACAGAAAAAGAGAAACAGGCGTTACTAGGCTCAACATCGGATACTCCCGCAGATCGCATTCTCCATCCAAGCGGATTCGGCCGTACTACCCGGTTCCCACGACCACGATCCCGCACGCACGCGTCGGGTCGCGTAAGGATCGCTTACTACAGTGACGTCAGAGGAATCTGTGTCGCATCCGCGAACGATGCGACTAGGACGCTTATCCCGACTCTAGCGCCCCACGGGTCTCGAGTCGAACTAAACAAGGGGATCGCTGTCATCTGCTCCGAGTTGGATTAATGACGATTTACAGACCGAGGTTGATGAAGGCCCCTCGGTGTGCTTTGAAAGTGGCTTCTGAAATACTTAATAAAAGGAAAGCAAAGGAAACTACTGTTGTAACTCGTGAAAGTAAGTAGACAAGGGACACAGCGAATATGTTCGTTAACTTATTTCTCACCTCACAGAGTTAATAATGTGGAGACTATTTGTACAAACGAACACAAAATAAACAGCTGTTTTCCGTTCCGTTCACAGAACGCCGCTCCAAACGGTACAGGGATACCTCGGGTCACGCACGTAGCCAGAAAGGAAGCTCCCCGCTCTCTCCTCGATATTAGATAAATTTTTTAATGGGTCGCGTTTAAAACATTTGAATTGAATAAAATATTGTTGATTTACCTTATGCGAATCAACATCGTAAAAGAAATAATGGAACAAATTACATCATAATGGACAATTGATAACAAGTTAATAACAATTAATTTTGGTCAGAAATCTCGCCCACAAAAAAATATAAAAAAATCAAACAAACAAATCTAAATGAGAGGCTGTCTCGAATGCACATGCGAACAAATGAAATAACAGTGAAGCGATGTTATATGCTCATGAAGTTAATATGACCAACGTTAACTAGGTCAACTTCAACGTTTGCGTCTACTTCCACCTTCTAGATCATATTAGGATTAGAATGACAAAAAACTGATAAACTGTTTAAAGCTACAATCTTGGATTCGCAGGGATGTAGGTCGAACAATGAACAGAAGAAACGTCAAATTGAAACGAAAAAAATTAATGAACAAAAAATAAATCTCAAACCATCATAATTTAAATTGACACTTTCCGTATAAATACAGCATCATAAACAAAAACTGTGTCCATCCTCCCTTACGTCTCATCCCAACAAAGGGAGGGCTTGGGCGCCCCTGTGACAAGCGATCGCCTCCCACCATCGTGTCGCAACTCTCACTGCCCGTCTCTGGTCCGGCTGTTTTTGCTGCAGCAACCCTGTTTAAACCAATGACAATAACAAGAGACAAGAGTCGCGAAAGCACGGACCAAGACCTCAAGACAAAACACGATTGATTCTGAAGATGAAATTTGGAATTATGAATAGTACAATTTACGACCACGTAGGGAAGAGTTGAGGATACCTGATGGAACGTAAGGCAAGTTAGAAGGTAAGTAGTAACAACAGCAACAAATCGACCCAGAATAATGGAAAAGTAAGAGTACGGAAATGGACAAAGAATGAAAGGACGTAATGTACAGCGAAAAGGAGGTGGGCGGGTCAAGACAAGGAAGACCTTGAGCGATGGATGAGGCGGCTGCTACGGCAAGCTGGTGCTTGCTCGCTTGTTCGTTCGCTCGCTCACGGAGAACGCGGCATGGTGCCTCTCAGCTCCGCCGTTGGGATGCGCTGGCTGTCCGCCCATTCGCTAGCTTGTTGCTGCTGCCTACCGCGCTTACGTAAGGCCGACGCGTCCCATGCCCGCCCCACTCCCTCGGCGGCGTCATCCCCGCCCGCACCCCTCCCACCAGGCATTCAATCGCTCGCAGCCAGCGCACTGCCTTCGGAGCAACGCGGCAACGCCCCGTCGCTCGTCTCATGCATTGGGACAGTCCTACATTTTTATACTATAAGTGTAAATGAATGTTTTGAAACAACCCCTGAATGTATATACAACATTGCAACATTGCTAAGACTCAATCACTTCTACATGAACGTTTAAAGAAGATACGTCAATTTCACTATAACAAGTTGACAAATCCTATCGTGACACCCAGAAATAATTTTCATCCAACAGGAGAATGCATAAGAGATTTTCTTTTAACTTCATCATACTGCACTTCTTCCTTGTAAAGCAACACCTGTAAAGCGTTATGCAATTTCTGAGACAACCGACAACCTTCACATCATGAATTCCCCCTCTCCCTGCACCGCCTACGCCAAGTGGAAACTAGGCTACGAGCCAGCTGCTACCGCTGCTACCAGAGTAACTCGTACACTTGTAATAGAAGTCGTATTCGCGCGCGAGCGTGTTGCCCGTCGGACGCACAGTAGTCCATTGTGCCACGACGGCTCTTGTACGCATGGTCCCGGCGCCGTGTCCATTGTATGATACGGATCATATTTCCAGGGCTCTCTTAACCATAATGGCCTTTGGTAATGCGTCCTCAACGACATGATCCATCCACCCAACCCACTACGTTCGTTCACTGCTGGGCATGTTCGAGTAGAACAACAGCCTTTGGTTTTATTCTCTTCAAAACAATTTATCGATGAGTCAGGAAGGTGGTGAGTAATGCTGCCTCCCCTCAACCCCACGCTTGAGTTGCCTCCACGATTTTTTACTACGTCACGCAGAGAGCTCACAATAGAGAAACGGACACCGACGTCTGTTTTACGTTGTAGCCCAAGTGGTTGAAGCAACTTGAACTCACGTCTGATAATTGTTTACTGCAACTGGAAAAGAACTTTCTCTTTCGTATTTGAGGTACACAGGAAATGGTCCGGAGTCACCTCAAACCAACATCATTTAGGCTATAAATAATTTGACGAATTAGTTCAGTTTGTATCCATTTCAACAAGGAAAGTGCATTTATAATTTTCAAAGCTAAAATATTTCCACCCAGTAATCCGGCCATTACCACTGCTCAGAAATATTATAGCAAAATAAATCAATTCACTTTCAAAACCATGCAACACTTGAACTGCATCATAAAGCATAGTAAAATTAGCAAAGAAATACGGCTAATAGAAGGGACTTGAATCGTCGCCCTTGTCGTCGGTCGCTGCTGTGTTACACGTCGTAGAAGAGTTGCTCGACAATCAGTGCCGCGAGGGCGGAGGCGCGGTAGTGACACCCACACGAGCTGCGTGAGCATCCAAGAACGTGGTTCAGAATCAACAGGTGTTCCTTGCACAGAGAAAATACGCGGATACATCGCAAGCGTACAAGCTATTCATTGACACTAAAAATACATATTTAAATAAAATAAATTAAAGACCATTCTGAAACGTCTCAGAACACGATCTATGTAATATATGCCATGCACATGTCGTTTTCAGTATATCTCCGAAGTATGGATCTTCAAAAAGTAAATCGTGATTACAAAACGATAAAGAAATAGATTGTAGAGCAATAAAGAAAACTTAAGTCCAAGCGGGACCTCCATGGTTGCTCACGGACACGCTGAACCATTGCTTCCGGGTGCTCAGTCGCATGATGTCACGTAAAAGCTCTTGACCGAGCACACACCTGGGATCGCAAAGAGTTCCTAAACAAGGCTGTAGTAGATGAGACAATGACTCGTTAATGCGCTATCGTCGAAAGGGACGCTTCCGCTTCATGATAGGACTACACTACGTTCAACGTTATTACGATGAATAAACCCAGATGTAACCAAACTAACACGAGTAAATACGGACGAAAAGGATACCTACATCGTCTATAAAATGTTTTTAAAATATATGACTGGATCTTCCCGATCTCTTGCGACAAGTTTCCCAATATCTACAGTTTTTTATACACTGCAATATCAGAAAAGGCAAAAAAATTACGTTACAAAATTGCAAAACAAAAAAGGTCTGACGTAATTAGTTGAAGATTGTTGTGTACACCTTCCGATTGTGGGTTCTGAATACATCTATACAAATAATTTGGCGCGAAACTTGAAGTCGGAGGGCGGGGCTGAAACGGATAGCGGTTCTCGTGCGTTCGCGAGCGAGTCAGCCGCCCACGCGTTTCTCACACCGCCCCCATCGCCCACCGCCTTCGTCCTCTTCGGTCGGCGACCCCCCAAGGAAGGCAGGCTGCAGCTGACCCACATAGAAGGAGCGAGCAGCGGTGAGTGTTTCCCAAACGCGAGAGCAGATGCGTCCGACGTTGACGCCATTCCATGCAGCGCCGCGCCGGCAGGAGGCAGCAGCAGCATCCACGCTGCAAAAAAGCAGCGACGCTGAGCACCAACCATCGTTAGGCTCAAAAGCGGCAAGTGCGAGACAAACAGGACGAAACGAAGATTAGAATTTCTCAGGCAACAGACATATATCGAGCTCATGCCATCCTCCATAATCAATAGCAATAATTCTCTCGAAGTTCCCTCTCCCGATTTGCACGAACACTGCGAGATACCAGTAGGCGATGAGATAAAAAAAAATCAGGATTACGTATTTATATTATCGAGAACTTCTTATTTCTTAAGTAATATTTTGTTTAGTATGGTTTAATAAAGAAAACTTGCGTTGTCGGGACGTTTTATTTCTAACCAAAGATATTCTATGTAATTTTGTTTCTTAAAAAATACAGTAGTTGATTCATTTTCCTGGACGTTGCCACATGTATTCGCAGTATGCAGATACATTGATACACATTCTTCATAAAAACAAATACCACATAACAAAAAAGTAAGTAAAATAAAAAATAATTTTCGAGCAAAATGCACCAATTGTTCGTAACTGCGTCAACACTTTCCACTCACATAGTTTCGAGAATCGAAACAGAACCAAAGCGAAATGCCCATCTGTTCAGCTCAATTGCCACTTTTTCTCACGCTCGTCTCCCATTGGCAGTTTCCCCTCGCAAGATGAATCGACGTGTTTTCGAGACACATTGCTTCCTAACCCCTGTCAACGAGGCTCCGTCTTCAACTTGTATCTGAAGGGAGATCTCGTGGATCTTTCCTTCTACACAAGGGTCGTCTTCCTCGCAAGGGTCGGGGTAGTCAATAGATAAACGGCTCGGGGGGGGGGGAGATAGCACAAGTGTTTACTTAACATAGATCCACAAAAGTAAATATCAATAGGTTTCCTTTAATTAAGATGGTAAATAATAAACTGGCATTAAAGCACCAATGTCGCACATGATATGAAGGAAACAAATAAATACTAACTTTGATGTCCTACGGATTATTTAGCGGCCGAACGATTCGGAGATTATCAACGTAGAATATCGAAGAAAGCAAGGAGTAAATGCTTGTCGCTAACAGTCCCAGAAAAATAAAAGCGAATATATTACGATTACAAAAATTGTACCTCAAGCCCTGCAGATAGAAGTACGGATGCACTGCAGTGCGGGTGTGGAAGAGGGCTGGTGCGCGTAGCAGGTAGTGGGATTAGCGCGTCCCTCCATAAGGGGAGCAGAACAGCCAGGTGCATCCATCGGTTTACGCCCAGCTTCCCACGCACAGCGATCCTTGCAAGCGTCCCTGTTCGTGTACATTCCTCACGGAGATTATTTCTATCTCCAACACATTCGTCAGAGTTGATTATCACAACACCTCATTACATCAAGGAGAAGCTACAGAAATTTAATAACATTTTATAGACAGAAACAGTTATTAATTACGTATAACACGTAGAGAACAATTACTATTTTATGGCAGTTTTGACTGGTCCTCGAATCACATATTCTCTGATACGCGAAATTATAACGACATGTAATAATTATGCAAGTGAAGGAACATACACTTGAAAGCGCAATATGCTCCAATAAGCATGTGTTTCATATTGGACTCAAATGGAGCAGAACTTCCTTTCGACGACTGTAATAGTGTATTAGGTGCGCGTGGTATTACAAAAAAGTGGATACGCACGAATTCTAAACATTGTTAATGGGTTTAAAAGTTATGTCGCGAGCGAGGGAAGAGTAGAGATGTGTATTCTGCTGCCCAGTAGCACCCACGCATCTTAATGACCCGGGGCAGGCTGTTGGTTGCAGCAGAGGCCATTACTCCACGCAGGAAGACTAGTCGGATATTATGAAACCGGATAGCTGCTACTTGCGGACCGGCAGACGATGAAAACCGGTAGCCATCTCCTCTTTATGGCCTGCGAGTAAATAGTCTAATTGAGATCAAGGTGTTTTCTGCGCGTTACAAAACTCATGCTAGTGAGTTCCAAAGCATGAGAGTGACACTTGTAATACGATGTACTGTAAGGATACTACTCTAGCGATTTGTTTTTCAAAGATTAGCAAAATATAAGGACGATAAGATCTAGATCTCATGCATCGAATAATTCCACAAATATCACGATTCATCGAGTATGTTATCATTGAACATTTATTCAAAAAACTGTCAACAGACCAGAATCATTAGGTACGATTTGGTCAACGATATTCTTTAAACTAGTAATAGTCATTTCAATCAAATAAGAAAATCCTCGATACAATGCAGAAAAATGAGTAACTGACTCGATTACTAATGCTCTGATGTATAAGGATCCTCATTGAAGCAATGGCAAACGCGAGTGAATAAAATAGAATATTTCTGAAATTCCAATGTTTCTGAAGAAGTGCCTCCATTAACTTGAAAAATAAAATAACGTAAAATGGCAATAATAAATAACGTGTTCTACTAACATACTACAACTCTTTCCAATTCATCGAAAGGAATGTTTTGCAGAGGAATTCGAACAATGCGGAACAATGCGACCTGCGAGGGCGTGAAACGACCAACGACATCACCTTCCCCCTGGCGTAGTCCATTGTGGCCATGCAAATCGGAGAGCGGAAACGCCAGTGCCCACGACCGCCTGTCTGCCCTCCGGTCACATGGCAACCGTTTAAATGGAGTGCAATAACATCCACTCTTAACACTGCACGAAAACAATACCCAATTATTTGTTTTTGATCAACTATTGTCGCAAATTTGCACGCATCTGCAGATCTTATCATCCGTGGACACAATGGATTCAGTAGGAACTACTAACCAATGAATTGTAATCAGTTTTGAAGCCAATGACACGAATAAATTCGTGTATTTATTTCGCAACTATGTTTCAAAATCGCCTAGCCCTAGTACGAATAAATGAACATGTTAACATAAAAACGTATCATAAACAATAAATGAACTTCAGAATTTTTTTACAACTCCTTTGATAAGACAACCAACAGTGCAAAGAAAATCGGACACAGCGGCGCGGCGACGCCAAAGGAAGGCGCGAACAAACGCCACGGGAACTATCTGCGGCCGCGCAGTCGGATGCTCGCGAGATAGCTTCGAGGAAGCGCCGCCAGCGGTCGAGTATCGCGGTTATTTAAACCGCCCTTGCGGTGTTCGCAGCTGCCATGGCGTCCGCAGAGACGACACTTATGGAAACAGAGGAACTGGGCGCTGATACTCAATCTCCTTCACACAGTGCTCAACAACAGCTCTAGAAAACTGGACAAAACGGATTTGGATTGCAAAACATTTTAAAATTATTTTCTCTAACGAACGAGGAGAGATTATTTATAAATCGATCATTCGACATCGACTTCGCAATTCTTGAACACTTTTTTCATTTTGTAAAAGAAAATTGACAAGTGACGAAATAAGTAGAGAATTTCCAATCCACGGTATTAAATCATTCCCATCAGAAATAAATAATGTAGCAAAATTTCGTATGCAACAGAATCATGGCAATCGTAATATCACTAAGTGATGTCATCGCAGTTATGGGCAGTAATCTGGGCAATTGCAAACGGAAATTATGCACAGACACTTTGAAAGGCTCGTAAATATAGTGCCCTTCTTTGTATGGAAAACATGTCCCTCTAACCTGAATAGATTTACGAGTCTTCTGATAATGGCCTCCTCAATTACGACATTTCAGGAAAGTTTATAACGATTACGAGACGCGTGGCCTGTATACATTAAGAAATCACTTCAACGATAATCACATTTTGATACTAGGCGAGTGGTGGGTAACAATGTTTTTGTCTGAGTTTTCAGTCATGGTTAATTGCCCACCAGTGTGAAGAGCATGAAGGCAACATCTTTCTCAACTATATTCCAGCTTAGAAAATGATATGGACTAATGAGTCGTTTTCAAAGTATACGTCAACTTGAAAATAAAAATAACGCGGATTTTCGTGAGTTTACGTAAGTATATAAAGAACAAAAATAATTCGAAAAAAACAACAACACAAATCTATAAAAAAAAAATAAACATTACGAGTACTTCAAAAGTCGCCATTTACATTGAACGCTTACAAATAAATTTTCGTAGATCATCAAAGAAACTAAATTACCTAGTGTAAGAATGACGGTGGCCGTTTATTTGGCGTAACACGAAAATTGAAACGAAATGACTAGGGGAAAAAACCGAAGGAAGACTGTGGTTTCTCGAGAATGGAGTAACTAATATCTGCACCAAGCACATTCCACGAAGTTCCTTTTGTGGAGCATCTCATTTAAGGCTCGAATAAAAGCATTTCGAAATGCCATCTGTGTTGTAGCTATTCTAAGGTTCGATTATCGTTGAAATTAATGCACCTCAATACGAAATGCGTGCAGGAGAATAGAATATCGTGACACCTCCACTCACAAAGAAAAACAGACACGAAACCTTAACCTGTTCATGAAACAAGTCTTTCATTCCAATTCAAAAGGGCACAAATGGCCGCTGTTCTCCAAGAGAAAGAAGCCCTTTATTGGTGTTTCGTAACTATCGCTTCCATACACACATCTTATGTGACCTCGTCTCGAAATATGCAGTATCTTGAATACTAATGCCACGCTGAACTGACAGTGTGGGTTCTTATCCCATGGGAGAACGCGTCAAACAAATACAGACTCACAGTTTACGCCAAACGTATAATCATGTCGTCTACTTATTGGAGAGACTGAGTACGGCATTGTTCAAGACAAAATACCCAGTTTTGAACCAATCACGGGGAAGATCTGCAATCCATCGGGGCAAGTGAAGGCGTTTCATGATTTTGCATAATAGAGTAATGGTAATTGAAACGAAAAGTAAAGCTCGTAAAAGAAATTTCAGTCCTTTAAAAATTCAATACATTTTGCAATTTTCGCGTCACGCATTGTCACAACTAGGGTTCTCATATAACTCGTGCAACATAACTCCTCTTCTCGCAGCCGAGTCGAAAGAAAGGGTGCGGGATGCAAGATGAGGAAAATAAATGCTATTCTGAAAACATTTGTCATTCAGAACGAAGGGTCTACTAATTCGACACACATCTTCCGAAATCCACCGAAGTACGTCGAAGGGGTAGTGATGCCGTTTTCGTGGAAAGTGCGGCTATAACCCCATTACCTGACCCAGTCATAGTTTGCAGGCTGGCTAGTAGGTGCCGGGAGTTATGTTGCACGGTTTAAGGTGGCTCCAGACATTCGTCATTCCGCGAATCTCGAGCGACCGCTCACCGAATAGTGTGGATGGATTGCTTGCTCTTTGCAGCGTCACGAACACCGGTGCTCGTCCTACCCGCAGCGTACGGGTTCTTTGCGCACTTCCAAGAAAGCCGAGCCGCGACGAGCATTGGCTAGTGATGCTCGCCATTTGGTATTCGCCAAATGACGAATGTCTGAAGCTGCCTTCATACTCACCTAATACATAAGGTTTCCCTTGAGAGAGAGATTGAATTGTTTTCTTCAAGTCCATCGAGAAATAGGAAATATATGAATCTTGGGACAATTCTGAGCAAATAGAGATACCCAGCAACATATTAATTGAGCTATATGAGCTTTGTTGAAACTTCAACAGTTTATATTCTTCTACTATCACTAAACCATAATATGGGTAACTCTATTTCGATACACATATAACAATTAGAACAATCAAAATAAAGAGTAACAAGATATAATCTCGACATCACATCATCCAAGTTCTACCGTTGAACAAAGCTAGGAAGCACATTTGGTTGCGTGGCTACCTTACACAACGCAATTCGCCCAGCAGAAAGATCGCTGTAAACAACACAAGTCCTACCACGCCGCGAATTCCGCTAACTATTCTAGCGGTAAATCCGTGTGTCGGGCCAGAGCTAAGAGAGTTCAACCCTGTTTGCGTGGCACGTTTTCAAAATGAATATTTGTGAGCGGACTCAGCGAATAAATTCGGTCAAAGGCAGGGGACCAAGAGAGACCACGTCGTTAGAAGGACGTTCTCCTATGTAACCATTCGAGGACTGAAGGGCTACCCCTCTCAGCATCCGAGGATCCCCTGTGGAGTTGTAAATCTCGTTTTATGAGACACATGCATGGGGGCTATGGAACCATCGTCGCTGCGGCGCGGGAGTATCGTTGTACTAACTGAAATACGGTTGTTGAGCTCTGCTAAAATAAGACCTCAAGGACGAAAACATTAATAAACAATGAAGATTCCGAACCACGATTAACCACATTCTTATGATTTATACTGTACCTGGAAATATATTTGAATCTAAAATGTTCATCTACCTTTTCTTCGAGAAGCAATGGTTAGATATAAGGTATCACAAATGTCACGTTTTTATTAGTATGAATGGAAAATGAAGGGAGAAATAAGATGGAGATTAATGGGCATGATGTTTCCAAACTCTTTAAAACGCTCGAAACAGGTAAATTTCCTATCGAATCATGATGTTGAAGAAGATAACTGAATCTAGCTGTAGTTCACAATATCAAAAATTAGTAACCCAATTTCAATTGTTTGACTAAGAGAATAGTTGAACACCAAATACGATTTCATTATTACCCTTTAATGCGGTACTTCAGATAACGTAAAAAATGAGTGAAAACTACGTACTGGTATAAATCATCCGGCGACAACTAAGAGATTACTATCGAAGGAGAAGAATAACAAAAGCTTTCATACCGACTTCTCAGTATCCACACACGAAATTCGCTCTACACTAGGTTCACTTTGTCAATACACGCGGAAAGGGCATTTGGTCGGCCTTGGGTGCAGACGCAACCCATAAATCAGGGCAACATGCGAGGTTGGCTAGCCCTGACGAATTGAATAGGCGACACCCATCTCCGCCGGCCCGACACATTAGACGTTTATCTCAGCGACATAATTCGCTTTCGACCGGAACACCAAGATTGAAAAAATCGAAACGAAACTTAATATCCATTGACCCAAAATTCATCTTCGCGCTCTTTTTTAAGATGAAAAATTCCACACGTTCACAAATAGTATGAATCCAAAAGTGTAAAGCCGCACTTCGAGCCTTTTTATGCATTACATCACTTTCAAAATCATACGAATACGAATTTTTAATCAAAACTGCAAATTATTAGTTTCCATCAACTTTCAAATAGATTTACTTTCGGAATGGTTTACGAACTAGAAATAGCTCGTTTGAAATATAAGTGTCAAAATCTAATTATAATATCCAATCCTGAATGCTGCAGTGAAATTACAGCGATACCTGTCCCGATAAATCCTTCTGCTAGCGATTTGGACAGTCAGGAAGTTTCCAAGCGGATACTTGTTGATAGTGATCGAAAGAAGAAAGTGAACATGTAAAAGCAGCAGGCAAATGGAGCAGGCATGAAAGTTAAAACAACACTCAGAAAGAGCAGGATGTTGTAAAGATAGCGCAGGAAAAGAAAAACAACAGCGAACACGTCAAGTCACTTACGGCAACGAGTGCGAACTCCATAGAAGCGAACCTCTGAATCCAAACAACTTATACAGAATGTCCGTATGAAGCAAATGATAAAAAGTAGCTACTTCTCTTGAAAATAGAGCTCTGGCATATCGAAGAAGGAAGGTGGAGGATTCCTGAATAGTCTTCAAAATAGTAAAGAAATGCATTTTTAACTGGTCAAAGAATTTTGACCTCTTCATTAATTTTTTTCTTTCTTTCCCTTTCCAGAAAATCGTCATGTTAGCAAAAATTTCGTAGAACAGAATCCCATATATTATAAATTACTGTACATTATACATAAAATGGCTGAAACCAGTAAAAGACATATTTTGGAAAGTCTACTACTAAAATTTCAACATGTAGAAATTACGAATTCTATTCTTCTCGTTTAATTTTAAATAAATTCAATTAATTTTAAATACACGATCATAAAAAAATCTTTATATTTACTTTGGGTTTAAAAATTTTCGTGTTAAAAAAACATTTCTGCTCTTTCACATGATGCGGATCGCCAGTCCAAAATGTTTCAAAACTATTGATCTAAGTTAATGAGGAATAACGAAGACGAAAATACCCAGTGAAATAGAACACAAAATATTCCGGTTACTCACAATCTTATCGTTGGATATAAACAAGTATTTTGTAATACAAACACTTTTAACAAAGAATAACGAAAGGCAAAATATGAAAATAGGTCGTGCTCTTCGCGTCTTTTCTGTACGCGAAGCAAAGCGTCGCGGCCTACTTCACCACAGCCGTAAACGCAACGCTCACGCGGGGCGATAACGCAGGCGACCTCGCAACGGCCTCGGTGGCGGAGGGCAGGCGGGAGGGCGGGCAACCGTTCTACTCCACCTCCCTCGCCACCATCGACGAGGCAACGGTGGGTGATGCAGTTCCCTTCCCCTCCGCTTGGTATCGCACCCATCGCTTCTCTCCCCCTTCACCAGCGTAGCTGCTGCAGCGGCGGTTGCAACGGCCGTCATGAGCTGCGCATGAGCGTCCTACCGATTCTGCCCTCCGGTTCTCCCTCTCACTCCGCTTCGCTCCATCCCTCTGAATTCAAACTGCATCGGCGAGCGGCGGCGGGAACTGAACAGCGATTTAAATGCGGCCGGATGCTACCTGACCAACCGAAAGTGTATGAATGCGTAGTCCGACGGACTACAGGAACAGACGACGCAAAGCCCCTCTTCCTCCCCTGGTCACATTGCTACCCTTCGGAAACAAAAAAGAATGCGATATCCCCCTCCAATTGTAAAGAGCTTCCGCCCTGGGAAAATGGATTTAAAAATTAAAAAGAGTTCTCAACGACCCTTCATCTGCAATAACTCCAAGAAACACAAGAATCCCAGTCTCAACTTGATCGTGGGAATTTACCGAGTGTCCACTTATTGAATATCGAAGTTAAAATAAATAATAAAACAACCCTCACAATGACATCGAGAAATGCATAACCGTGATTTTAATTCATTCAAATGTTAGAACCAATAAAAAGCGTTAGAAACATTCCATATCCAATACACCTAAATGGATAAAAAATAATGAGGTGTGAAATATGCAGGAAACACGAATGTCCCATGTGAGTAAGTCTCTCATATCAATGAACACTGAAAAATTGTGTAATTTACTTTTTAAGAATGGAAGCACGACGATTCTCTTGAAACGAAGACTATCCATTTCATATAATTCTCTTCACATAAAATTAGGATCGCTGTTTTGAATTTTCAGGAATTGACGGCCGAAAAAGAGTATATGAGCGCTTAACCATGAACATCGCATCAAACGAATACGTGAGTAATGGATTCCAAACCGGCCCAGTAGCTTCGAATACCAACTGGCTCCTCCATTGGAGTGAACTCGTAGAACAGCGACAAGCAAGCTTCATGGTGGCACGAATACTCATCTCTCAGCTTCCACATTGTTTCTTACTCTCGCGAAAAGACGATCTGGTCCATGAAGATCGTGGACGCGTGGACACAATGCAAAGGAGCCTTCAAGAACCGTCGGCGACTCGATCGTTATCTACAGCCCTTTCAAATACAAACGAGTGAACGCGGAGCGCGCTACCTGACGCGCCGGAGACGGCGGGGGTGGCACGCTGGGGGCGGAGCGGTGCCTTTGAAGTAGTCGCGAGACAGCGGCGGCAAGGAAGAACAAGACAACGAGCCACCATGCGAGGCGTCTGCGTTCCGGTATGCCGCCGCTTTTGTCGGTACCGGCTGGTATTCTGCGTCGCGGATATAGTGCCTAACATCGCTATCACAAAAAGGTTTATAACAGTTCTATTACATTATAATTCTTGAAATAAGAACTACTAACGTTTTTGTAGTTGCTTTCAAAGATTGTTATCGGCACGCATATGAGAAACGTACTACTCACACAATGTGACAATGTAACGAATTTAAATGATTCAGGCATATGATTCAAGACAAGAAACAGATTTTCCAAAGGTAAAAGTAAATTTTGGAATAAAAAATGACAATGGGTTATACGCACACACACAAACAAAAGATCCGTTGCAGAAGATCTACACATCCGTTATTGCAATAAAGGGCAATTACCATGCATCATTCACCTGTAGAATATCGAAACCTTCAATTATTTATACAGCTATTTCTTGTTAAGATGCTACAACCAAGCAAACAGTTTGTATATTTTCTTATTGTTCACATATTTCAATCTCCAACTTAATACTGAATATTTACTAATACGTAACTCCAGGAAAAGATATAGAAGCAATCTATCAGTAGAATAAAATCGTATTGAGATTCTGGAGATCGTAGCGTCAAAAACGATAATCGTGAGTCGTGAGTGATTTTCAAATCCCTGTCTCGTCATCACGAAGTCAGTTCAAGTTTCGCAACGCTGATGCTATCTGCAACGCTCTCTTGGTGCTCCCTTAGCGAGAGCTGCAGCACCTGGCACTCCGGTACATGGACAGAGCACATGAGAAATACACGGACACGAGTCGGCGTGACCCACTCACGGTATCATGAGGTTCAACATCAACCTAAAGGAAGAACCCATGTGTAGATGTTCTGCGAGTTCATGAGAACAAATATACCTTAACTGACTTGTTTCCATTAACTACACAGATTCACGCCATCTCATTTCTTATCATGAGTTTCTAGAGGGTTTTCGGAAGGGATAGCCGAAATCAGACAACGAACGCCATAAGAGTATGAATAATCTAAAACATGGCGAATATTCAAATAGATTATTAGGAAATGCTAAATAAGACTTTTTCATACGGAATATTCGTCAGAGCGACCAGGCTAACACAAAAATGTTCCAAATGATAGATCCATTCCCTACAGAGGCGATGAATTTTTATACGCTAATGGCGCCAAGTTATAAAGTGCTATGGGCTTCTATGGAATAACTTTCGCGACCTTATGATTTTGTACATCGTGACACAATTATTGCTTCACATAACAAAGAAAACCACCTAAAACATGACGAATAAAAATAGATACGCAAAGACACGAAGATTTTCAGACCTTACGCGGTATTTAAAAGAAAAAATCGACAATTCCTTTTAAATCGGTATTTAAAAGGAAAATACAGTTATACCGGAAACGGCAGCCATATCACGTGTCTGAAGATAATGTGATCATCTTCAAAGAGAGCCAATGAGAATCTATATTTATTTTCAATTTTTAAATTTACAAAATAAGTAATTAATGCAGAAACAACTCTTTCAGTGAATGTCCAAGTTTTGTAATTAGTTGACAACTTGAGATCAGTCATCGCCGATATAAAACCTTTCGCAGTCCATGCGGTAAATCCACCCACATCCAGGTTTTCATCTAATACTCTGGATATCGTATCTCGTATAAGCATGGTTTCTTATAACAATGATAAGAAAAATTATCTTTAAAAAAATCAAAGCACAGTCTGTTAGGTTTCGTAAGCATGCATGGCGTTTCCCGCCAGCGTCGTCCGCCGCAGTGTGCATGACGAACGCGCCCAGAGCATTGTGAAGCGTCAAAAGGCGATGCCGAGGCTTCAATCAGAGCTGAATGAGGACGGACAATAAAAGCCAAAGGGTCGGTGGGCGGCGGGCGGGTGAGCGAGCGACGCTCATGTGACTGGCGGTGGAGGAGAGTGGCGCGGCGGTTGCCGGGAACCTCGTCGTAAAAACGCGACAGGCTCGCAGCAACCAACACTACTGACGCCCGCCTGGACGATTTCCTAGTACGCCTATTATCCCAGTTCCCCGAGACAGCGTTGGGTGCTTTCCATATGAGTCATGCCCCACACACAAGAGGTTCCAGCGACTTACGTGATCGTCATAAATGTCAGCAGCTAGTAATATTTTGACTTTACTGCGACAAGGAAGCTAATAAAAACATCATTTGGAGATTGAGATAATGAAATTAGTTCGTCACGCTTTTCTTCTTCGACAAGAGGTATTGTTCTCTGATTGTGAATATGGCTCTCTCAAAGTATCATAGGTCTCCAACGTTCTCGTTCTTTCAATTGAGAAAATTAGAAGTTCCCACGTACCATGACAATAACAAAATTGACGAACGTAGTCAAAAAATAACATTCAGTACTTGTTTATCTTCCATATACGTATATCTGCCAATCTAATTCTATTTTATTTGTATATTTAATACCATTAGCGGATGAAAACTTAAACGAGATCAAACTTATAGGATGAAATAAAAGTATAATTTCGTTAAAATTACAAATGTGGCAATTTATGGATATCCGCGCATTAGGCACAACTCTCCTATCATGCATTATTCCTTTTCCTAAGGACTTGGGAAGTGGATGTGTAAAATTAAATTAGCAAAGAAGAATTAAGTTAACAATGGGTTGTAGCGTTAACAATTTAACAAATAAACATCGATAGTGAAAGCAAATGAAGCTGATGAAACAGTCCACTGGACTGCTACTGCATTGATGGGTTTTACGTGAACGAAAGGAGGGAGATAATTAATCCTATAGGATAGGAGGGGTGGGGGCGAACACCCTGTGACGTTTGATCCGGTTCGAAAAGGGCGGGGTACTGGGTACTGCGACGCCCAAGAGCCAGAGAGCAGATGTGTGTGGGATGTTGAGGGTTTAAAGGCACCATCTGTCCACAGGAGGATGAAGGCGCTCAACCAAAAGTGTCTCCAGTGGAACCACGAAATAAACATTGGAACATTTGCACAAACACACCACTGGGGTCAAAACTCCTTAACTCAGAAGCGAGTATGCACATTAAAAAAGGTAATACGAAATCGAAATGTAAAAGAAATATGAAACCATGGAAAACAAGGGCCTTCTTTTAATTTGGTCTCACAACAAATCGTCCGAAATTTTGATTCATTCATGATTCAACAATTCAGAAATATTATTTATTTTGTGTTCGTTATAAAAGGGAACTAAGTTTATCAATTGCTGAATCGTACGAGGATGTATATGGTAAATACGTAGTGATTCTCCACATGAATACTTACATGGGACTCGAACCCACGTCCTCCGACTGTTTCTCGTATTCGATCAGTCTACACGATGGAAACCATAACTTGGCAGTATTATTCACACTACCTGTGTGTTGCGAGAACAGCTCCACTTGCAGTGGGAATGTCGTGAACAGATGGATCAGCGACCGCCGGGGATTTAAACGCGCCATCTGTCCACACCCCCAATATCGATTGATTCGCTTCCCTCATAGGAGAGGGGGGGCAGCTGCGTGGGGTTCGGGGTGCTTCCATGCGGGCGAGACAAAGCCAGGCGGGGGATTTAACTATCAGCTGGGTGGCCACAGCGCCACATCTGTCGCCGTGGGAACCAACGTACGCGACGAGGGTGGGGAAGGGCACGTGCCGCTCGAGGGTGGTGACGAACGCGTGCGATATACACGCGAAGCGGGCAACGCGTCACATAACCCCCCACAACATACACGTTTAAATTTCGGTAAGAACTTAACATCTCCTTGAAATACATCATTCGAATATTGCAACATTGTAATGTTATAAAGTACTATGATTCTATTTCGATATTCTACTAATACTTCGATATTCTAACATACAATGGATTGCAACGACCCCTTCCCCAAGCAACCCTCTTGAGACATCAATACGAAGGGGTGAGAACGAGAACATGTAAGTAACCTGAATGATGCGAATAAGGGAAACAGTATCCTAGTACGTCGTGATGCTACTTTTGAATTTCAACTGGCATCTCACACATAACGGATGGCTGCAAATAAAAGAGGGGAGAGTTTTCAGGTCGGTGTTGCATAGTAACGAGTATGTGGGGTGGAGAAACAGATGAGACTAACAATGAGGGATTTGTAATAGGGAAAGGGGAGATGTATGACTGAAGGTCGTTGCACAGGAGAAAATTTCAAAACCATGGAGGTTTTATATAGCTTTCAAAAATCGCCAAAGCGAGAAAATCGATCTTATTAAAGCAGCGACAGAATTTCAGGTATAATTGTAAATAAAATATTAATCTCGCGTGTTTTCAAATATGAACGAGAATTAAATAAATTTAATCCCGCCGAGAAAGACACCAAAAGAGAACAAATGATTTGCGAAAATAAAGGGTCGATAAACAATGCAGAAACTGAAAAAACTTTATCGGGTAATAAAGACGTGCATCAGATCTCGCACATTAACAAAAAATATAACGAGGTGAATAACAATATTACTATTGTGGAGGAAGACTTGAAACTTATACCGGCCCTCCCACAATAACTAAGAGTATTACACGGTGAATAACATTTCTTACAGCAAGAAGATGTACTATGCTAACAATGATCGCCAGACAAGAACATAATGAGATTGAGAATTCTAGTCTCTTCAACAAACACTCTTTTGTGAGCATGACCATAATCTGACCAGTACTCGCCTCCGACATGAGGAACGCCAAGAGAATCGAGAGCCTATTTGAACTCGCTCGCCCGCGCAAAACTGAGCATGGATCTGCGAAGTTCTTCCGCGTGGGTTGGCAACTCCCGTAGGTAAAGAGTCTGCGCGGGACCCGGAGGCTACGAGTTGTTTACGCATCGCCTACTTCCTCCTTCGCAGAAAAGGTGTCGAATCAGACATGAACATACATATAAAACTAATTCTTAGACTATCGCAACAGTAAATACCAGACTAATTTCACACCACATTCAAATAGTATTAAGCGTTTCAATTTACCAATAAAAGAAAAGAACGTATCCGTTAAAATCGATCAGAAACTACATTACGTACTAACAGAACTAGAAAACTGACACATATATGAGAGAAAATTGAATACGGCATCGACTTTCCAATTCTTTAAATGAATCATTAAATCGTGTGTGTGGATAATGATAATTTCCAATATACTAGCACTTTCCATACCGCAAATACGAAATCCCATTGAACAGAAGTTCCCGCCGAAAGTTGAGACCTCACGTGCATTTTCCGTGTAGCAACCACATGTTTACGAGCTATTCTTCCTCTAACGGAGGCCTCCGCACCAAACTTTTCAGACACCAAGAACAGAAACGACCTAGTTCAGTTAGTTGACGTACGCAGGGGAAAAGCGTGCACAGGAAAGATTCCGAACGTTGCACCTTTGAACTGACGGTTGGAAGTAACCATTTCAAATACGGCGCGACTATTGGCCGAGGACGACGCGCTGATAAACTGAACGGCCGAAAAGGTGAAAGGAGGGCAGAAACACGGATACAAGATGTTTGTTTAGAAAATGTTAGTACGTGGGAATGTTTGGGGAATATACAATGGATGTCAACAATGACAATGTGCTTTCTAACTGCAGAATAATACCAACAAAGCAAAATAAATAACTTCAAATCGAAGAAGGAAATAACTCTACAGGAGTGGCCATGTGACTTAACATTGACAAGTGCATGATATAAATAAGAAAACTAATGTTATCTTGTAGTGTTGAATATGATCAAAAAATCTATTCAAATGTATGATCAACGGGAAATAAATAATTCCATAATCCAACCCAATAATTTAAACATTTTCTCAAGTCCTCCCTGACCACAGCTTCAGAGTCCATGTTCCTTCTCCGTACTACCAGCGCTCCAATATTGAAACTCACCGCCCATGAACGATTGACGTGTGCGTGCGGGGGCGGGTGTGCATGGTGGCTCGGCGGGCGTTGCCGCCGCCTCTGCGGGGTCCGCCGCTGCTGTCGCGATCGCCTGGGCCGCCGCCGCCGCGGCGTCGTGAACTGCGGGCGGGGGTGGCATGGCCGCAGCCGCCGATGCGTCGGGCGCAGCAGCGGCCGCCGAAGACGCAGCCGTCGCCGCTGCAGCCGCCACAGTTGCCGTAGCCGCCGCGGCTCCCAAAAACGCGAGGCGTCTTAACGCGTACGACTCAGGCACGCCACCGGGCTGCACGCGCTCCCATGCGAAACGACGCGGCGGGCCTTCTCGCGGACGCTCCCGTGAGAAATCGAACTCGTAAAGATCTTCGTCGCGCTTGCTGATGGCTGCGAGTTCGCGTTCCACGAAACGACGCGTCTCTTCGTGATCCACGGGGCCGAAGAGGTTGCGTCGCACTCGTGCGGGAGCTTGAAGCCCGAAGTCAGGCGCAGCGGCGGCTGCTGTGGCGGTAGGCATGGCCGCCAGCGCGGTGGCGTCGGCAGCCGCGCTGCCGCCGCCAGGGCCACGCATCGCACGTCGCAACTCCATCACGACGGGGTTGAACACACGCGCACTCATGTCCTCTGCGTTGGTCACTGTTGCGTTGGCTGTAGCGGCGCTGGTCGCCACTCGTACGCGCGGAGAACGACGTGCTCCGACGTTATGTAACCGAGCAGCGGCAACTCTTCGCAGCCGCCGCACAGACACACTTCTGCGGCGAGAGGACGTCTTCACGCTGTTGCACACGGCGCCCACAAAGGCAGCATTCGCAGACGCGTCAGCTCTGAAGCGACTTAAACGGGCGAGGTCCACGACGCACACCTGCCTGCCACGCTGCTCTTCTCCGATGGCGCACGTACGCCCTGCTACAATGCAGAAGCTGGACTGAGTGCGCGAGCAAGAGACGCGTCCAGAACCACAGTGCAGCCCGTCGCCGCGCCCGAAGCACTCCCACTCCGTCGCTCAACGACGCGCCACCCAGCCAATGGGTGGTCAGCCTTCCGACGCGAGCGCAACCAATCAGCGCGCTCAAATGAGAGTCACATTGCCCAATAACAGTAATCGTGATTCCCAAAATTGCGCGCGTCATTCAAAACGGTCGTCTTCACTTCGAACATAATAACGAAAAATCCGGTGAGTTTTCTGTTCCAATAAATAAGGAAATTATATCTTCTTTATTCTATGAAAGAAAACACTAATAATTTCCACACCAATTGGAAAAAGAGTGCGAGGTTATATTTTGGGGATACTTGAACAAGATTTGATACACAATGCGCTGATTGTAATTATCAATTATGTGTTATTCTAATTTTATGCATCTTTTCATGAGAATATTAAAATACTTTAGATAACTTATAGTAAAATATAATAATAAAATATTGATTCCACAAGACCTAGATTTGATAAAAGGAGAAAATTTTATAAATCACTATGTACTTGCATATCGAAGTGAATTAATCTGCTCATTTATTGGTGTTTTATCGGCTGTATTATTTTGATCTCATATAAAAAGCACAAGCTTCAAGTATACTTCCTCACTGTATCATGATTGATCAAATCTCGAATTACATCAGTGAAATCTTGCGTAAACTCTGAAATTCTTATTAATGGTCAAAGAATTTTCTATAAAAATGTGGGTATAATACATACGTATTTTGGACCAGTTGTAATAACATCGAACTTTTCAGATAATTAAACAAAAACCTTTTATCTGTTAATAAAATAAACGTAAAAAAATATTTTTAAACAAGCTATCGTACTGTAGTAAAAAAAGTAAAAGAAATAATGTTCAGAAAAATATAAAATAATTTTAAAGCTTGAGGCGTCAAGCGTCATAATTACTAATACTAATTTAATTTATGAAAGAATGCCTCAATGTTTAAATATCTTCTCAGTATCTTATTTTTATCGACTTATGTGATCAACTCATTAGATTGTCAATTTTACTGAATATTATGTATTACTTTTTAGTACAATACTTTTCATAGAAAATCTAGTTTAAGAAAAGTTTTATTACATTTATTTTATACTTTTGAGTATTAGTATTTGTATATTTAACTGCCCAATGAGCACAAACTAGACTGTCCGGCCATTTTTCATTATTTTACAGATCCCCCGTTCCTACCTCCTCCCTAGTCTCATTCTCATAGTGATTGCTGTCAGATAGTTATCTGTGTACCAAGTGTGCTTGAAATTTCTCTGGGCATTCTAGAATTACAGTGGGATATACACTCATACATACATGGCACCAATTCATTCATTTAGTGGTAAATTTTCATACAATGGTAGTAAAATCATCTATTGTCATACATACTGCAAGTATCGGAATTGATCGGAATTGATGGGATGGTCCCTTGCTTGCTTCCGGAGAGTAAATTAGTTTTTTTTTCCTCCACGTGGTCATACGCAGTTTGTACTGTTTTTTGACAATAAATTTATTTATTTATTTATTTATTTATCAGTAAAATATCAGATCGATTGGAAACTTGGAAGTGGCCGAAAAATCAATTACCAATTTTGAAACGGAAGGACAACATACGTACGTACATACGAGTACACATACGAAGTAAGTTATAGAAAAGCTTGTCATACAAACACATAGAGATCTCACCGCCAGGTAACAGATAAATTATGTTATGTTAAATGAAAATGAGTTCGAATCTCGTCCCGTCTCCCATTTTCATTTAACATAACATAATTTATCTTGTCATACAAATAAAAAATGTTAAGTTAAAATATTTCAATTTTGTAAAACTAACTATTAAAGAAACCCCTTAGAGTGATTGTTTTTTTTTCTTTCTAATATGAACGTGAGATAGCAATAAAATATGTCGACTGGACATTGGAATCTGAATTTCGATTCTGTATGTGTTTTTCGTCACGGTCATGTTGTTCCAACATGTGCATTTCGTAAATATTAGATAAGTACATTTTCACTCAATTTGCAATGCTTACTTTTTCAAAGTGTTCTTGTTCATTGTTTTACCAACTGCATCTACTTGTGAAATTTTAACACACTGGCACCTGTGGAAGTAGTATTTCTCAACTACCCTCAAATCTTTTCTCATGTAAATTTTGATGGAGCTGGAGGATGAATTTTTCGCAAAATGTTTTCATTTTTCCTTTGACGAAAGGAATCCAAAGAATCAATCCCCGATTTCGTCAGAAGATTTTTTTGATGAGAAAGCGACTGAGGAGGGAAAACTTTGAAAATATGAGTTAACAAACCAAGAGCCCAATGGGTGGAGTAGGAAGGGAGGGCCATGTACGAACGTTTCATCGAAAAAGATGGGTTTAATTCATAAATTTGGGGCATTTCGGATAAATAGTGACATATTCCACACAAATACAGAGAGCACATACGGACGTTAAATACGCTTAACTCTCCCGAAGGTATATCTAGTATATTTCTAGGTAGTATATTTCTATGGGTGTGCTAGAATAATTGGTGACATTTCGATTGATTTGTTTCTATCGCGGGCAACTTAACGTTGCATGCTCAAGTATGGTTTCATCCAACGATTTATTTATGATGCTGGAGGTAAAACTCAAAATGGTGTACGCAATAAATTTTTTGTATTAGTATTTATTATTACACATTTGTAAAATTAGGATACTTTACATTTGTTAAAAAAACTGCAAGTAAAATTATTTTGATCTTACATAATAGATAGATCACTTTTCTTCATTTTCTAACAAGTGAGAAAAATCCCGTGTAACGCCGGGTACACAAATAATTAATTTTATTGACTCATACTACCGACCAGTGGTTTTCAACGAGGGCACCGCAGCATGGATGATCCTTTGGGGCGCCGCGGATTTCTTTGTGATAAACGATGCAGAGAATAATTGAGCCAAAATTCATTCTGGCGTTGGTTAAAATGTGTGACTTCGGAGAAATTGATGTTCCCGAACTTGTGGAACAGACATAATCTGAAAATCGGTCTATTGTTATTGATCTATTTTCCAACAGTTTTATTGAGGTAACAGTATGTTACTCAGTTCATAAAATATTATGGAAAGGTTTCGTAATTTTGCAAATAGTGAAGCGAACAATGGAAGTGGTATGGAGTACAGGAAACCCAAGTAAAGAAAATATGACGACTGCTACTTGAATTTTCGTTCCACGTGCTCTCTAGTGAACAACGAAGAGCGTCGCCTGTGTGTTTTGTGTTATTACTTCCTGTTTAATGTATGCTTCCAAGCAAATTGAAGCGCTATTTAGAAAATGTTCATTAGAATGACGAGGACAAACGAAAACTAGTGGTGCAAAACAATTGCACATACTTTCTCATATATGTTTCTCCGTCTGCAGCATTGAGTGAGAAAAAATTCTACAGTGTGTTTGTAAATGGGAAATGTAGCGTGCTCTTGAAGCTTATCTACATGGAGCGGTAGGAGGAAGAAGTTGGGTGGAAGGCTATTGTTAGTTAGCTCACCTGGACCGCTTAGGTGGGTTTACCAACAACTTGGCTCACGTCGAGGGGTTAGTAGAAGTGGTTAGTTATTGATACTAGGAGGAGCTGGATAGAGGAAGGAAGGTTGGCTTTTCAGAAGTCACAGCTATATATACTGGGACATTAATGTGAATAGCTACAAATTACACCATCGGGAATCGAACCCGGGAGGACTTGATGAGGAGCAACAACACTAACACCGGAACCACAGGTGGGTCGTCTTTCAGTGCTCTATTCATGCTCAAAGTTGCTAGATGAACTTTGAAATTTGTCTTTTACTTGTCTCTTATTTACTGTACTTAATTGAAATTTGAAAGTAAATTAAATGTTCAGAATATTATTTCAATACATATAACGACATATCAGTCTTATAAATATCGTAAAAGTGTTATGTAAATGTGTAGCTGTTAACACACTTGCGATCAAAGCAAGAGACCCGGGTTCGAGTCCCGGGTGGTCGCCATTTTCACTTGACCGAAGTTATCACATATATTCTCCACGTGTAGGGTACCGGAAGAAATATATACATTAGGTAGGTTTCCGCCGCGGCCGATCCTGCACAGAATAAATTTTTAATTTAAAAACCATTCTAAAATATAAAGCTGTCAGAAATAGTCCAATAACTTGCACCTATGTAGATTTTAAAAAGGCATATGACTCACTTGACGTCAATCTCTGAGTATACTTAAAGAACGATTAGACCCAAACATTCTGAGTCTAATCAAACAAACACTCACGGATACTGTCTCAAAAGTCAAATTTATGGGCGAAATTTCCGAACCATTCCTGATAAAAATTGGTGTTCGACAGGGTGTGGTTTGTCCCCGATATTTTTCAATATTGTCCTTGACAAGGTGATACAGGAATGGGAAAATGAACTAAGGAACCAAAATTATCGGAAACCAATACAGCATGGACGACCTAAAGACGACCTCAAAATTTAATGTCACGGCTTCGCAGACGATTTAGCAGTATTAGCAGATAATGAGACCATAGCTGTCAAACAAATAGAAATCCTTCAAGAGTGTGCAGAAAAAAGTAGGTCTACAAATTTCATTTCAAAAAACCGAATTCATTTGCTCAAAACTCAATATACAAACCTTAAACACCCAATACGACAAAGTCAACAGAACTTCACATTTCAAGTACATCGGCGAAATCATCGAACCTACAGGTGGAGAGAAAAAAGCACATAACATTCGACTACAGAAACTGAAGAGAGCGTACGGAAAAACCCACAATATCTACAACAAAAAATGTCTCTCCATAGGCACCAAAATTAGGCACTACTACACAGTAATTAAATGCTAGTGAAACTCTTACTCTTCACATAAAAGGAGATTTAGAAAATTGATTAAAAGAAGAACGAAAAACCATAAGAAAAATTATCGGTCCTGAAATGACGGATGAGAGTTTTAGATTAAGGTCCAGGAAAACAACTGAAAAACTATCTAACTTAGCGGCAGACATCAGAAAGAGAAGACTAAAATTTTACGGCCATATACATAGGCTACCTACCACTAGACTACCTAACAAAATTCTAAAATACATAGAAAAAGTTAAGGCCATCCCATGGATCCAGGAAGTAAAAAATGATTTAGAAAAAGCTCGAATAAAACAATCTGACATTTTGGACCGAAAACTATACCGAGAGAAGATAGATACGTGGAAAGCACAGTCGGAAAATGAAATCCCAAAAAGAGCAGGAACTAAATGGACAGAGGAGAGGAAGAAAAATCATAGCGAAAGGATGAAGGAAGTGTGGAGATAGAGGAAAATGAACAGTTAAATCATATAGCTTTGCGTGATCCATACAAGGGACCATTCGCAAATAATAATAATATTATTAATAATAATAATAATATATTAAAATAAACTACTAAATTTATTTTTGTCTGCAGAAGTATTTATGTAGGTTGTATAATTGCAATATTATTTACGTAGAGGTTCCTCCATAGTTAGATCTCTTTATAGAAATTTTCGATGATGTTACCGGTCTCACTAAGAGTAACCTTTCGATCAGCGGTCGTCCACCGATGGACCGCGGACCACTGATTTAACGCGAGAAAGTACTGGTGATACGCAGTAAGAGAAGAAATAGCTTCGTTTGTGTTGTATTAAAAATTAGACAGACACTGTATTACAAAATCTGTTTAATTACTAAAAATTATATTTTCCTTAATTCAATCTCTCTTCCACGCGTTTTTTTCGTCTCTGCCACCTTCAAATACAATGTTGCAGAGTTGGTACTCAAATCTTGTAATCGTGCAAGTCTAAATTCAACCCTTATGGAAGAAAGACTGAACCTGCACCTCTTGGAGATGGGAATAATTGAAATATGGATAAAATAATTGAAAACTAATTTTGAAATATCCAAAAACTGAAAATTGCATGGGATGCATAGTTTTGGGGATGATGAGGTTTTAGATTACAAAATCCGTTAAGTTCAGTTTGAGATCAATAGAGGCACGGTATTCACAGAGGTGGGGAGGAGACGTAAAAATAACGTAAAAAGACCGATGTTAGGGTCGAGTCCAAGGTTTGTGTATTGTGAGATGACTTATTTCCAATAACATTACGCACTCTTCAGACTACATGACACCTCTATAGACAGGGGTTGGGAAGAGTGTGATACGAAAAATAATTGAAAATGCCCGCTAAGAAAGAATTTAACAAAAATTCATCCCTATGGGAGTGAAATAGGAAATTGGTGTAATTAAAGAAAATGACTTTTCATTTCTTACTTTTAACATAGTTTTTGGTTTTCTTGCCATTTGATAGCGCCAGTATGAAAATTCGATTCCAAAATCTTGTCAAATAATTGAAAGCCCTGGTGGCATTAGGACGTACCTAACAACCATTTCGTTCCTTCAAATACTTGTAATGAAAGAAATTTCGCTATATTCAGTAAACGTAAAAATTACAAAAACTCCACAATATAAGATAAAAAAATCAATTGACAAATCTTTTAACCGAAAAATATACTGAGAATTATTCTGGCTAATTTATGCATAAATTTTAGAAATGCACTATTATTTAGTCACGCAAAGGACTTAATGAAGTGTGGTCGGCATCGGTAATTTTCCGTTGATAATTAAAATTGGATTTATCCTTTTACCTGACCTGAAGGGTTTCCTCCCAGCGGGATATTTAGGCTGTGGGATTTCTTCGGGACACCCCTCAAAGAAGACGAGCCAACTCCAAATCCAGGTTATGTTAGGAAAAACTCAGGAGAACGAAAAAATGATTGTAACCGCTTTATATATGTTACGCACAAAATCCGAATTCGTCCATTAGACGAAAAAACCACCAAAACTAGTTTTAGCAGATGCGTTTTTGCCACATCTTGTTTTGAGCGTCTTCAAAACAATCAATAATAGTTTTGAGATTTTTCAAAATGATTAATACTAGTTTTGGACTTTCTCGTATTGCAAGAACTAGTTTTGAGCGCTTTCAAAGTTATCAATACTAGTACAGGCAAAAGAGAACCGCCAAAAACTAATTTTGTCCTCTCAACAAAAATTAAACTTTTTATAGTCGAAGCCAATTCTTTCTTCTTCTTTTTTTGTACGGAAGAAATTTTAATTTCGTATAAGAGACATAAGTAAAAATGGTAATTACGCGATTTTGAGTATTTTTATGTTCGATTGGTAGAAACGTTTTCAAGCCGAAAACATCAAAAGCTTTTATTTAACCTTCTCCGTTCGTATGTATGTAAAGTTAGCATGACAACATGGTACTAGTTTATAAAATCTCCCCCAAAGACAGAAATGGGAGAATGTAAGTAATTATGTTCCTCGTTTTCCTTCCGTTTCAAAATTTGTAGTTGATTTTTCGGCCACGTCCAACTTTCCAATTTGCTGATGTGTAATTTGGACATTAGACGATTTCACCTGAAAATCCATCCACTGTAATTCGTACCGTTTTTCGAAAATCTACCCCTAACCGGGTGAAATAGACGTATGATTATGTGCATATCCTACTACTAATAATAAATATATTGTCAAAAAACAGTACAAACAGCGTATGACCAGGTGGAGGACAATAAACTAATTTACTCTCCGGAAGCAAGCAAGGGACCATCCTATCAATTCCGATCAAGGGCCCTAAGCCAAAAACGGATTCAAAAATTTCAGCAAAAGTTCTTAGATAAGATAAAAAGTTAGCTGCGAGTTATAATACTAAACGAATGTCAATATGTTTGTAATTTTAAGCAAAAAATTACATGTACAAGTTATTATCGAACTATAGATTATTCTGAGTATAGTGTTTAAAAATCATAAGA
>NNCF01126889.1:288446-381294 GCA_002313205.1 Laupala kohalensis
ACAAGACGAATTTAACTTTTGTTAAAATCAATAAATTCTTTTACAGTGTAGAAGCACTGGTGCAGGAGGTAGTTTATAACCGCGGATTTGAAAATATTCAATTTCATAATATTTTTTATATCCTTGGGCAGGGAATTATATAGAACAATTCCCGAATGACAAGGTCTTTTTTGGCAAAGAGTGGTTGACACTCTAGGCCGATGAATATTATTCCTATTGCGAGTATTGTGTTCGTGAACGAGACTGTTTCGTATAAAGCAAGGGTGGCACTTCAGTAATTCGGTCTTAACAAACACGACCGTTTCATAAATATAAATGCAGGGAAGTGTTAAGATATTTATTTACTTGAATAAAAGTTTACAAGAGTTTCGGGGGTGAGATTTACAAATTATCCGAACTATCCTCTTTTGAGTTCTGAAGGTTTGAATACTCTGACCGGAGTTACCCCAGAAGGTAATGCCGTAACGTAAATGGGAGTAAACGTTTGCAAAATATACGCAACGGGAAATACGTGAATTAACTGCGTTAACTAAGATTCGGAATGCGTAACACAATTTGCTTAATTGAGAAATTAAGTTTCTCAACGTGACAATTCCATTTGAGGTTGTCTTGAATATGGAGACCTAAGAATTTTGTATTCGTAACAGTTTTTCATTGTGTTACGTTTAAAGAAAGAGAAACCTGTGGTAAAGGTTTTTTATGCTATTGTGAAATGACATAGACACTATTTTGTCAGTGTTTACAATGAGACGATTTGCATGGAACCAAGTCGAAAGGTTAGACAAAACTCTTTGAGCATTGGCGTGTTTACATAGTAAATTAGTGTCATCAGCAAAAAGAACCATTTTGCAATCTGATGTGGATGATGACATGTCGTTCACATACAATAAAAAGAGTATAGGGCCGAGAATTGATCCTTGGGGTACTCCGCAAGTAAGTGGCTTTGTTTCTGAAAGACAACGCTCAAGTATTTTATTTTTAGTATAGGATATTTCTACTTGTTGATATCTATCTTTTAAATAAGAAGTTAGCCATTGATGTGGAAGTCCACGAATGCCTAAAGAATGCAATTTGGTAAGGAGAATTCCATGATCGATGACATCGAATGCTTTAGACAAGTCAAGAAAAACACCCTGAGGATTTTCTCCACGGTCAAGAGATGTAGTAACATCGTTTAAGAAGGAAAATATGGCGCTTGTAGTGGAAAAGGATTTCCTAAAACCGTGTTGATCGTCAGAGAGAATGTTATATTTTGATAAAAAATCTAGAAGACGCTTATAGAACAATTTTTCTAGGATTTTTGAGAAAGTGGGTAGTAGAGATATTGGTCGGTAATTTCCAATATTAAGTTTGTTTCCTTTCTTGTGTAAAAGTTTCACTTTAGCTCTCTTAAATATGTTGGGAAACACCGCTTCCGATAAAGAGCTATTAAAAATATTTATGAGAGGATTGAGTATAGCGTGGGACGAAAATTAACAATAAACTCGGGTATATCATCTATGCCTGTTGAAAATTTGTTTTTTAATGAGCTAATGAGTCTCATGACTTCACTGGCGTTAGTTTCGGAAGTGAACATAGAATTGGGTATGTGGGTGGTAATAATTGGAGGACATTGATTTGGATATATTGAGTTCGTTATTTTACCAACTTCTGAGAAGTGAGAATTAAACAAACTTGCGATGTCCTGAGGATTTGATACGATTTTGCCATCGTTTAGTAAAGAAACATTTTCTTCGTGATTTTCAGAAGTTGACGTGTAATTGTTAACAATATTCCACATGGCTTTCATCCGGTTGTTTGATTTTAGTATATGCCTGTCGTTTTCCATAACTTTAGCTGCATAGACTACTTTTCGGAGAATAGTGTTATATTTACGAAAATAATTATTGAATTCGGTTGGTTGTTTATAGCGTTTTGAAAGATAATATAAACGGCGTTTGTTTTTTGAAGAAATTCTTATCCCTTGGGTGATCCATCTATTGTATTTTTTTGTGTTAATTAACTTGCGTTTTATGGGAAAACTAGAGTTGTAATGTTTTAGGANGAGATAAATACATTGAATATGTCGTCGGTGTTTTGGCAATTGTAAATAACTTTCCATGTTTCTTCAGGCAAATAATTTAAAAATATGGATTTATTTATGTCATTAAACTCTCATGAAAACTTGTAAAGGATTTTAAGTGGTTTCAGTTTATTTTTAATAGTCAATACTTGAGCAAGGTGATCGCTGTAGCCGGTGATAAACATTTCAGAGAGATGAGATTCCATTGGTGATGATAATTTGATCTAACAATGTTTGAGATGAACCGGAGAGGCGAGTGGGGTCGTTTATCGTAGTAATGAGGTTGATGGAATCGATAGGATTCTTGAATCGATTAATTGGTGAATGTTCAGAGTCGGATGTTCTCAGGAAATTGATGTTAAAATCACCATACATAACGATAGATTTAGTAGATTTATGTGTGATCTGTTTTAAAACAATTTCGAAGTTCTGAAAAAATATGTCAAGATCTGATTGAGGCGGTCTAAAAATACACAAAACAACAATATCCGTGTCGGTCAGATTAACTGCAGAATATTCGAACACACTATCTACGCAGAAGTTCTCGTAGACTGGCAGTGGAGAAGATAAAATATCATTACGAACGTAGATACACGTACCTCTGTGGGGATGTTTGCCTTTAAAATTTTGCCGACAGTAAGCTAAACAATAATTGCTAAACATTAATTAGAAATAGCAGTATCGTTGATGTTCTTAGTTGAAAGCCAGTGCTCTGTGAGTCATAGCAAATCGAATCGACTTTCGTGTACCAGAATTTCAATGTCTGTCAATTTGTTAGAAAGGGGTTGGACATTATGATGAAATATAATTATTTTATTTTCGCAAAGAGTTTGTGACTCACGAGGAATGGAATCGACGTTAGATTGTGGAGAGGAATTTGAAATTGGTACAGCTTCTAGTTCCGGATGAAGCCCGCACACAGCACCTGAACGCGATTGTCACCTTCGAGTACCACATCGTACTCCTGAGCGCAAGTTGTAACGGTGTATGGGGGCGACAGGAGGAATAGATGTTGACGTGGGAGATGAGGAAGCAGTAGGTGAAAGAACGGGGACAGGAGAAGAAGTGGGTGTGGATATAGGAAGAGGAAATGGTGATGAGGTTGGAGCAGAGGGAGGTGGAGGAAATGAGGTAGAAGCAGAGGGAGGTGCAGGAGGAGGTGTAGGAGTGGCTACAGGGGCAGGTGGATGATGTGAGGTCAGATGTGAAGCTAGGAGAGAACCGAAGTGCTGTTTCCCAGACGGTCTCAGGTGTAAACCGTGCTGGGTAAAGTCCTTGGCAGTCAGGTGTGGTTGCAAATCAAAAAATGTGATTTTTGTGTNGTGTGATTGCGAATCAAAAAATGTGATTTTTGTGTCTGCCAGGTGATGTTTTAAGGAGATGTTTGCCAGGTTAATTCCGTGGTTTATTTGTGGAATGTTGAAGCGTGGAGGCAGGCTAGAGAGCACTAATTTCGCGTACAGGGAGTCCATTTTTAGTTTTTGTAGATGTTCAGACTCGTTGAAATGACCACCCAAGTTAATGTCGTTCTGCCCACCTATGATGATTACTGTGTCCCGCTCAGTGAGTTTTTTAGTGTAAGTGTCCAGTTCTCGAATAACTTCAGCCAAACGAGCGTTTGGCTTAAAGAAACCGGAGACTGAGAACTGGCTAGGAAGAAATCCACGCAATNCTGTAACTCTAGAATGCATGGAGCACCTTCAATCAAACTTCACAGATTTGTCCGTGATGTCTGCGACTTTTTTGACAAGCATTGTGAGGGTAAGACAACCTTGGCATCCCTAGGAACGGGTTGGGAAGGTGTGGCATGTAAAAATAAGGGAAAATGAACTGTCTAGAAATATACTTATATTCCTAACGTATTCATAGTCAAATTTCATGTTTGGTTTCGATACATCAATTTGTTCGTAAGTTATCGGGATAACAAAATTCTTAACATACATACATACGTACATACACACATACTACATTGGACATCGTCGCCAAAATTTGAAAACAGACTCCTATGGAGCCAATTCGCAAAGATACGAAGAGATCTCAAATTTGTTTTCGACCGATTACAATACTTTCACATTCTGTGAAATATGAATGTAAATAGGATTAGATTGGAATCCATAGATTGATGCCGGTGAGATGATTATGGACGCCTTCAATAAGTTCAAAATTAATCCACATATATCCCCTAGCACCCATGAGGTAGGAGGTGGGAATGCGGCAGCAGAAAAATGTATTCAAAGATCACCAATATTGGAGTTAAATACATTTTTTTGATACCGCTGAACGGAAGAGAGAATCTCCCAATGCCACTTACGTCCACGATCACATACACCGATTGAGTAGGGGGTGAGAAGTAGATGAAATGTAAATATAATTGAAAATGACTGATATTAGTTTTGAGATCGTAATTTTCTCGGTTCTGAAACCAGTAGTGGTATTCACACATTAGTCCACGATCAGTCACTATACACCCCTAGCACATCTTGGGAAGAGAATGACTTGTAAAATTTTAAATGCTGAGTTTTCTTTTAGAAATTTAAAAATGTTTTAGTATCTATGATGCTTGACGCCCAAAGTTTTTAAAATTGGTATTTCATACTTTAATACTAAAATTACTTATTACGTAATACTAAAATTTCGTAATACTAAAATTACTTAATACTAAAATTGTAATACTAAAATTTCATATTTCATACTTTAAAAATGTATATTTCATACTTTAAAAATGTACAGTACCTTGTAAGCTCTCGCACCTATGATGACTAAGGAAGAGACTTTTTTATAGTTTTACTTTTTTCATATTCAATTGTCTTGAACATTATAATTTTTTAGTACTTTTTAAATAGAAGCTTCTTTTAGAAAAGAAGTTTGTTTACGTTTATTTTATTCATGGATTAGATTGAAGTACTGGAGTTTTCCACTCTTATTAAATTATTGAACGTTTTCATCAATTCAGAGTGTAAAATATTAAAAATAATCCAACGTGAAATTTTGAATTAAAATTGCTTTTGTATAGTAGAATTGCTATATGAAATAATTTTTTCAAATTTCTTTCTTGAAAGAGATGAATTAGAGTGAAATGGAAAGTTTGCTGGAACTATTTACTTATTTAATGTCTTTTGGCGAGGTTCAGGACATGAAGTCTGGTCTACCCCCTTACCGTTGGACTTAGGAGAGGGAATTGGGAAGGAGAGATGTTACGTTACCGGGCAGCTTATAGTACCAAAGAGACATTTGTCTGGAGTAGATGAGGAAAGCCCCTTTTGAAAACCGCATCTAGTTCGGCCGAGGAGGGTTTGAACCCACGTTCTACCGCGAAGACCCTACTACTAGACCACCGCTGTTGGTGTATTAGCATATTGAAAATATAATATATATTCTTGATAGATTTGTAATGTTTCATAAATGTATAACGTTTCGTCAATGATTTTGACTTGCGTCACGTGCGTCATCAATCATGTAAATACAGGTTCATGGATACATGACATTCAGTTCCAAAATTATGTCAACATTTAGTAAACATAAATAGTGTTTAGTAAACATAAAAAATGTTTCCCCGCTTTTGTAACACAACTCTGACTTTGGAAGTGTTACTATTAACCTCAGCGACCTCAAAAAATAGATTAGGCTTCCTTATCGGTTGTTTTACATTTCTTTTCCGTTTCATTCTGTCCCAATTCTTTCATAGTGGTGTACCCCTCTTCCCTCCAATTAGGTCTAAAGTTGGATTGACGGGCATCCCGAATATCATAATTAATCTAAGCAACTTCGAAAACGATGGATTTGACACTAATATCGATCGTTTCGGATCATTTTTGCATGTCACGCTCTTTCCAACCCCACCTAGAGGGGTGTCAAACATACCTCGTGGTGTGAACTTCAACATAACGGCATTGGTAGTATAATTATTCATCTAGAAACAATGGCCACTGCAGGATGAACGTAAATCAGGCCTTTTCATTTATTTTCATGCCATCCCGTTTCCACACCTCTCTCACTCACTTAGGGGTGGAAGGGATGCAATTTCTCATGGGATTGGAATTTAAACTTTCACGATATCAGGACGTTACCATTCAACACAGTGACGTTGAAAACTGAGGACTCTACTTCGATATCCATATCATTTTAGATACTTTTTACATGGCATACCATTCCTTATTGATGGAATGGGTGTACGGGGTATGTTTGTGATTTCAACAGTCCCCGAGAGTGTCACTACTCATCACAGCGCACTCGAAAACTATGGTACCATCAATAATATGGGGTCTTATTGACAGTTTTGACGTTTAACGCAATTCATCTCAGCAATTCTTAATACTATAAACTTGACACATCGATGATTTTCGTTATTTTTTACGTGTTACACCATTCCCACTCTCACCTTTCATTGTAACAATGCATTTCAGCAATCGATAAAACTGTGGATTTGTCTCTAATGCATGACATTCTACAATATTTTTATGTCTCGCCCTTCTCACCATCAACTCGAATGGTACCGTACCATGTGATTTAAACTTGAACGTCATGGTATGGCAGACTATCCCCCAAGAAATCCTGCGAACTATTTACTCGAAGCAAATTGGTCCTTTCTAATTATTTTTTTTCGTTTTATCTCGTTTTCATCCCCTTTAGGAGGAGAGGGAGTGTGTTATTTCCCATGGGGACTGACGTAAGACTTAAAACGATATCACCTTTCATCTCAGCGACGCCAAAATTCGTGAATTTGTCATACATATTAATTTTCGTTATTTTTATGGCATCTTTCTTCCCTAGGGTTGATAGGCTGTACGGAGGCTGATCATATACTTAAGCGGAATCGGGAATGTCACTATTCATTTCAGTGACCTCGAAAGTAATGAATTCAACACTAATATCGGTCTTTTTCGCTCATTTTTAGTTTTCATTCTCTTCCCATCCTATCCCCAGGGAGAACCAGGGGTGTCATACCACCCGTGAATTTTGTCTTACACTATATATGTCACTGTTAAACTCATTGAAGCCGAAGATTGAGTATTGGTCACTGATGTGTCATTTTCAATAATTTTTAAATAGTATTCCCTTTCAATTATTTTTCTATTATTTTTATATTTTCTTCTTCTCACGTCCTACACGATGGGTGTACATTCACTCATAAGGGATGTTCATAGACTTAATGGCATGACATGGGGAGTGTTACTCAACACTTCAGCATTCCTCAAAAATTTATTCATCACCAGTATCGTTTCCGATTATTTTTACACATCACCCCATTCTCATTCCTCCCTAGGGCTGTAAGTAATGTCTTATCCCCACAATGCTCGTCGACAGATAGTCAGTCATCACAGTACCAAGTTTTGTTGAAAATGCTTCAGTCATTCGAGAGTTATAGTGCACCATACACACATACATACATACATCTAATGTTATATATGTAAATAAATGAAAATGCTGGAATAAATTAATTTATAGACTTACATTATTGTTTTAATTTTCTGTCTCAGTTTATAAAATGGTAAACGTTAAAATCGTAAGTAAATATATAAGAGAAAGGAAAATTTTCCATGAATCCGAGCATTAGGAACATTACAAAGTGGAAATAAATCAGTTTTATAAATGCCTCATACATGAAAATAACATTTTAACCATAGGAAACATTCTAGAAATTATATCTACTTAAAGTACACGAAACTTCATTATTTGTGAAAATGCTCAATTCTAGTTCTGACAATACCGTAACACTCAGAATTAGAGTTGGTCGTTTTGAAAACGCTCGAAACTAGTTCCGGCAAAAGCACATCTGCCAAACCTAATTTTGGTCATTTTTTCCATCCAAAGGTCGAATTTGGGTTATGTGCGTAACATATAGAATTGATTCATTTTGTACAAACTAAGTGAATCGCTAATAAAGACACACAAATACCTTAAAGGCGAAATACGGGAGCTGAGTGATTAAAAACTGGACTTAAAAAAGGTCGTTTTTTTTTGTTTCTTCCATATTTACTTAATATGCCAGACTTAAAGGTGTTAAAACTAGAAATTCGTACAATAGTGGACGCTGAAATTGCTTCATACCGAAAAATTACCCCTTCTTTGACATTAAAAATAGGGATTATTATTATCAACTGATCCTTTGCTAAAAAAGTGGATCTTCCGACCAACAAGTGGAAGGTCAGACAAGTGGAACTACAGACCAAATTCCACTTTAGTGTAAGATAAGTCAATCATTTTCGGCGTAATGCGAAAATTGTTAACAAAAAGGGTCGAGATAAACAATTAAACGTATCAGAGCAACTAATTAACGAACTGCGCGAATTGTTATTTCAAGGACCACATTTTAAAACCAGAAAAAGGAAACAAAAATGCTCTTTGCAATAATTATTTAAAAAATACAAAAATGATTTTATTATAGTAACTAATAAACGGATTTGATTATACAACGTCTCATTTTATAGATTTACCTATAAGTCGCTCATTTAACTTTTTGACTAGGATTAATACCCGACTCAGTAGATAAAAAAGGTGAAAAAATGGCAAATTTCGCACTTTGAGGGTTATTGAAAAGAAGAAAGAAAAAAAATTGGCCTCCTCTACGATCCTTCAAAACACGAGAAGGGTCTTAAATTTTCGTACTTAACACGGTAAAACTGAACCCTACCTTCTTAAACATTTTTCACCTTTTTCACCTCGTTGCCTGGCTTAAATACAAGAACTACTCATATGCAGATTAATAAAGAATATTTATTAATAAAGAAGCACAAATCACAGAATATGGAATACATGGATGATATAAAAAATAATGGAATAAGGCACGAAAACTACAATAATGCGTAGAATATTTACAATATGAGTACAGAGGCATGGAACCACAAGTTTTGAAAAAGGCATTTAAAGAATCACAGAATAAGTGGTAAAAAATAGAAGTGTACAGAGAAAAAAATGGCATAGATAGAACCATAATACAAATGTTAATAAAATATATCTAAGGGATTGCAGATTTTAAGTTTAAAAAAATCAAATGTGTTGAACCTCAAAGAATTAATTGATGGTAAAATTTTAAAAGTATTTGTATATTGAAATGTAATCGTTTAATTTAATAATTTTATTCGAGTTCCACAAACAATATGAACTACGCATACGGTTGAACTTTCCGATTTACTTCCAAATCATGGCCGAGATATATAATTTTTTTAGAGTTCAATGAAATTTGTAGGTAAAATTTAGAAAGCTTCTTGTTAAAGAACAGGGAGTACTTAGAAATCAATAAAGAAAAGACAACGTAAAGTAAAAAATGAAGACACTTTTAAGTCATTCCGTTTGATGAGGATGGTAGGATGTGATTCAATAATAACACCACTTTGTATTTGTAATATTCGTGGATAATATTGCAACCGATATCTTAAGGAAATTGTATTCTATGAATTAAGGAAACAAAATGAAATACTTTCTACACTTTTAATTAATATATTTTATTACAAAACAGTGGTATGTTTCGGAGAGCTTTCCTCATCATCACTGTTCTACAACAATAAACAAAAATACTCAAGAATTTCTTTACAATTACTCTAAAAATACAATATACAATTGTATAAACGAATTGTAAAAATGAATATAACCTAAACATGGAAAGATGAAAATACTATAAAATACGGTGTAAGAAACTTACCCAAGTAAAATGTGACCAACATAAAATATTCGATCTCAACTAATATAAATTGAGATCTTATTCAATCAGAGCATTCATTGAGAAAAACCGGCCAGCAAATGAACAATTTTACACGGTTATGTAAAAATAGATATGACAATGAGTATAAGACGGAGGAGTGGGTTAACGACTAAATCAATTAAACACATTCTAGCAGAAGGACAGTAGCAGAATGAACAACGGTCATGGGTAAATGGAGATGGACATAAAAGAGAAGTTAACAATCAAGCGAATTTAAAACGGTACTTGTTTCTCTGTCAATCTGTTCATTGAAGCTTACGTGAGTTACGAAGGGTTACGTAAAAGTTTTAAAATTTCTTGATTTTCGTAAATATTTAATTTGGGACCTTTGTTTTCTAAATGTAAAATTTGAAATTGCGAGGAAGGGTCAAAAGAATGATAGCATTTGTTAAGGTAAATTGCGAACTTTTCAATAATTTTTGTATTGTAACCATTGTTGGTGGCAATGGTTTTGAAGACATTTACTTATTTTGGAAAGTTTTCGTTTATTATGGTACCATAAAGAGTTTGTGTATCATGAAAGCGAACTTATGAACTTATAATGTGATACACGTAGTGAGTGGTTTGGGATTATTACATCAGTTTGTATGGGTTTTCTACAAATGCTAAAGTCATTCTATTTCCTTCTAAGTTAAGTTTAAGTCCAAACATTTTCAAGACTGGTTATTTTGTAATTTTATTTTAAATGTAACGAATACAACAGGTCTTTAAAGTGGTCAAACTGTCTTACCATTCCAGAGGAAAATGACATGATCGACATGTCTGTAGTAATACTAAACATTACTCAATAATGAATTTTGAGAGTTGAAAAGGATATTCTCTTCAAAATTATTAATGAATATCTCAGAAAGAATGAGCGATAAATTAGAACCCATAGGCAGCCTCCAGTCTGTTGAGAATATTGACCGTTAAATGTGAAAAATTATATTCTATTCATAAATCCAGAAATCTTATCGGTTCTAACTTCTCACTGTATGGTGCTTTAGAATTCATAGTGTTTTTGGTGTAGAAATATTGCACTTCATGTGGTGAATATTGGAGAACAAATCATTTACATCAAACGATGCTACTTTAGATACTTACATGGAATCTTTAATTTTATTTATAAGTTCAAGTGAAATAGATAAATTATAAAGAATTATAATAAGTCATAGAATGAAAAATTGGTATTGTACCAATTTCCAATATTGTGTTATTGTAGATTATCATATTTATTCAAATGATAAGGAAATAGTTTTCCAACGCACGAACACTTTAAGACGTATTATATTTAATTGCATTGAATACTTATTAAGATGTCTTGGTTAATTAATTTGCAACAAATTTATGAAAACATTTTCTGTACATTATTTTTGATTCAAATATGAAATGACGAAGGTAAAATTAATTTTTCCTGCGTTTTAAAAATAATTTGGATAGGAGAAAATATTTGTGTATATTACTGTGTATTAATAGGTGAACGGTTAAATGTATAAGTAGTTTCTAGTGCTTTCAAAAATTTTGTTTTGTGACTCGAATAATTCTTAGGAGAAGAATTAATTGTAAAAATGGTAAATGTTTTAACAAATTTAGGAGGCAATAGCCCTTAAGACATAATAAGCTATTGTGAAAATGTACCTCTTAAAGGGAAAATACCAGTGAAAATTTGAGGTAAAATTACATGAAAGAAAAAGTATGACATGTGATGGGAAAGTGTTGTGACTCGTGAAGAATAAAATAAGTGACGTGTGCTATGTGAAATTAAAAAGTGAAAAATATTCATCAGAAATTCATTTAGTCGCATCAACCCCAATTTTTGAAGCCCCCGCCCCCTTCATAACGATGACATGCACCGACATCGCATCGCTGCGACAACTACCGCCACCATCACAGCTGCTACCGCCGCCGCGGACTGCGTTGTGAACTCAAGCAAGTCTGGCGAGAGCCAATAGGCGGATCGGGTAACTGAGGTGGCGACTGGTGACGAGCTTCTCTACGGCGACCGGGAGAAGACAACGGCTCTAGAGCGAGTCTATACCGGCTTGCTGAGGGAAATAAATAGAGGTCGGCGGTCGACATAGAATTAGTGAGTTACAAAGGAGGCGGCAGGAAACTCGAACCTCTGGAAGATGATGGTGAAGCTAAATTCATTGATACATATTTGGAACAGTTGCTACATTTAATTCGTGTGAATAGATGGTAGTTGAAGTCATGATGAGCTCACGGTCAGTGACCATGTGTCATGAATGGAGCACGGTTGTTATCTGCTGCTGTACGTTTCTTTAGGAAAAGGAAGAGGAGAAGAATGCGAACATCATGTGACGATGTTTTGAAGCCCATCAAGGTATTATGGTGGAATTAAATTAATAATCTGGATGCTGTAACACGTATAAAATTTGTGAGTGAGATGGAACTATTTCTGGAACTATTAAAAGTGACTGAATGACTGGAAATTCGCACGTAATGGACTCTAGCTCAACGTCCGAGCCGCCTTACCATGGAAAAGATGTATGAGAATCAGTATGTATCGCAAAAGTAATCTTGCCTAGCTCAGTCGTTTTTTTGCCAATGTTCATTTTGGTATTCATAGAAACTCCACTTGTGTTAAACAAAAGAAAAAATCGATTAATTTCTATATCTGATTAACTGTATTATGATACTCAAATTGTTTCGGAGTAATGATTATGAATGGGACTTATGAAATGATAAGATATTAATAAGATATTTTCGGTTAATGAAGAAAAATCAATTAATTTGGTATCTGATTAACTTGATTTTGTGATGTTCTAAAATTTTGGAAAGGTAATGATTTAGAATAGGATTTATGAAATGCTATGATTTTATTAAGACATCTTGTGTAAAAAAGAAAATAAATATTAAAATTTGTGTTGTTGTCTATTTTGCAATTAGTACAGTATTTTTCTAATGTGTCTATTGATGAAGTCAGATGGATCATAATTTTACATGAGTGTTTTATGTACTAATAGTTATCTTTCCTAAATTGTTCTTCCGAAAGTACCATGTTTTTGTCCATTAGTTTATACAACGCTGTTCTTTTTTAGTTATATTCTCAGCATGAAAATATAACACACGTCGCGAGTGAGTTTAACTTCCATACATACTTCGTACTCTCACATGTTAATAGCGTCTTAAAATATTAGTTTTCTTATTCTCCCGTTCTAAAGTGAATTTTATTCTTGTATGGTAATCATTGAATCTGCTGATGATGCTTTAAATCCTTTTTCCTGATACTATGCAAAATATGTCATCAATTTACCTTGCGTGTAAAGTTGGTGTAAAATCTAATTTTTCTAGACTAAATTGTTAAGATCTCTGAATACGAACTCCGGTGCTATTGGACTGATATGACTCACAATTGCAGAACCCTCGATTTGCTGGAAATACGTTTTGTTCAATGTGAAGAACGTTGACTGTAATAAAAGTTTAATGGCTATTTCCATTTCTCTTTCTGGTATTGTACAGTGTTCCTCAATTAATGGCCATCGCGACACAATTCCTTGAAATAATAGATAATTTGGAAGGCATTTAAACAATGACACCACATCTAAAGATATTAACCTCACATAACTATCTCAAATTGTCAAAAGAGGAAAACTAATCTAAAAGGAATATTGTGTTCATGAGTTTTGGGTAAACCGTAGGCTGACGATAAATTACCCGAAGTTGTGTATAAACTCTTACGTGTTCCGTCATTTATGTAATTAAGCTGGACCTGGATTTTGCATATTTTCTCCCTGACTTTCTGTGGCTTTCAGAAATTGTTTTCTAGCATTTGCAGCCTCGTGGATCATTAAATTTAATAGTTCACATCAATGCACATTTTAAAACATTATTGTCGGAACTCTGTAATTGTTATGTTAATTTATTGTAATCAACAAGAATTTTTATGCACATTATTTAATTATGGCTTATACTGTGTGAACGAGCTCAGTGATATTATTCAACTAATCTAATTTAATCTTATAACTAAACTAATCTAATCATTTAGTGTCTAACGATCTGAGCGGTGGTAATAAATATAGACACAGAGAACCATCAGATATTTATTTGTCATTATTATGATATTTTGTGCATGGTTGTTTTGTTGTTTCACTGTTTTTATTTATTGTGTCGTTATTTATCATTTAATTTCATTCTTAAGAGATTACTAGGAAACTGTACGGTTTATGTATCAATTGAAAATCAGTGATGAAACGTTCTGATTGAAACATATTTTTTCCCTGAAAAAGGTCGATCATGTTAATCATTTACTTTATAAAATACTAAAAAATATTTAACTTTACGTAAGTATGAATCCTGGTAAACCATATTATAATAATACACACGTATAATATATCACAGATAAATATTATGTCACAAAACACTATTAATGCAATCACAATATTTTAGCCGATGCTTCCATTAAGTGCGAGTATCTTTAGCAGGTATTGAATGCGCGGTTTAGCGCCACACATCCTGTCACTTTAAGTGTTCTATGAATACATGATCTATATATTTTAAGCTACTTTTAAGGAAATTTCAAAAATCAAAATTAAGACGGCCGAAGTTGGTAAAAAACATTTTAAATTATTTATTTCCATTTTTATATACGAACAAAAAATTTCACTTGAAATTTAACACTGTAATTTAAAAGTGTAGACAATTCCCTGTGAGGATAGTTATCTATTTTTTAAAATTAGTTTCTCTATATCAATCATTGTCTTTAAAACAAACTCTAAAGCACATGGCGTCCAATCGTCAAAGGCTCGGAAATCGGCAACTAGGAATTACAGAGAAACAATAATAACGATAATGATAAACTGCATTAAGAACCTCAAACCACCAGACCGTCAGTATGCACCCCAACCAGTCCTGCAAGATGATATGAATTCAAATATTTCGTACTGGGACAGAAGCATCTTCACAGACCTACAACAATTCACAACAGACCTGATGTTATCCGTTGGAAAAGAAAATAATCAAAAGTGCGTATCATCGATTTTGCCGTCGTGAATTGTAGCAATCTAGAAAAAACAAGAAACGACAAAATATCGAAGTATTAACAACTAGCCTTTCAAGTAAAAAAAGCTCGGGAATGTTCAAGAAGTTATCACTGTACCTATCGTTTTATCTACCATGGGACGAGCACCTCAATTCCTAGCTGATTCCTTTAAAACAATCAAAATCAATACCAATGTAAAAAGCAGACTGCAAGGCAGTCCTCCTGTACACAGCCCACATAACCAGAAAGTTATTGGACTTGAAATAGATCCTTCCTCCCAGCAGAGCTCGATTTCATAATCCACTGCTAAGAGAAGAAAAACAACTAAAATTGAAAGAAATATCACAATAATAATAATGCACTGTCAAAAAAGCCGATACAAACTGCGTAAGACCACATGGGGGACAATAAACTAATTTACTCTCCGGAAACAAGCAAGGGACCATCCTATCAATTCCAATCAAGGGTCCTTAGGCAGAGGTGGATTTAACATTTCAGCACCCTCCTAAGATAAGAATAAAAGAAGTTCGACATGTGTTATAATATTAACAAAACACCGAAATATTTATTTAATAAAACAAAAAAGTTATTTTACAAGTACGTATTATTGTGTACTATATATTATTCGTAAAATATTTTTTATAAATTGTTTCTATTAAAATAACTGTAAATTCGAAATATATGTCAGTAGTAGCCGCCCCTCGGCAAGAGAAGTTCAAAGAGCTAACGCATTCATTTATTTAGTCGTCAATATCATAGAAGCTAAAAAAATATAGCGTGACCACAATAAATAAATAATTACTTTAAGTTCAGATTAATTTTACACGAAGAATATGAATGCATAAGCAATCTATTCGCTGAAATAAAGTTTTACACATTTAACGCATTTAACCAAGCCGGCCAACTGCACACCGTTGCCACATAATGCATGTTCCAACCTGGTAATTGTAGGAAGCCATGGCTGAACACGTGATTCGACTTGTTAGTGTCTCTTATGTTAACTTTCGTCGCAAACTGTATGTGAGGAAAATGCCTAAAATGGAAAATAATAATTATGTTACGTTGAATGAAAATGGGAGACGGGACCGGGGTTCGAACCCCAGTTTCATTCAACGTAACATAATTAATCTGTTACCTGGCGATGAGGTTCACCGCAATCTGAGAGATTTCTATGATAGTAAAATAATAAGATGAAAAGGTTTTATTGGAGGAGAAAGCCACATTGTTTTTGAAAGCCGCATTGGCAGCTTTAATAAAGCTTTAATTTTCGGTTCTGACAATCACTTGTATTTCAAGTTAAATATGAAAGATTGAAATTTTAAAAAAATCTACAATATCATATCTTCTTTTCCTCGAGAAGGTACTACATGGAAGAACTATAATGTATAGCTATCCTATGCATGTAATCACCTGAAGAAAATAAACACTCCACGTGATAAGCTGTGCATTAAAATAGTGTGATAGTTGTCTAAGAAAAGGTCTGTCTAAGAAAATAAACACTCCACGTGATAAGCTGTGCATTAAAATAGTGTGATAGTTGTCTAAGAAAAGGTTGTTAAAATTTAAAACATCCTATGATATTTGAACTGGTGAGAATCAGAGTGGTATAAGTCAATGTTTCCTTGATTTGAGATGTTTAAGAGTTTATTAGACACACTATAAAAAATCCCATTACTTCGTAAAACAAACAAAATGACTATTTATGTACTAAAATTATCCCTCATTTCAACATGTAAGCATTATAAAACTAATATTAAGAAAAAAATAGGGACTAAATGACTTATACTACCAACGTCAATAGAACTAACACCATTAAATAAAGATTTTAACTGGACAAAATCCTCCAGACACGAAACTTGACAGAAAGTTAGATTTTGGAATCACATTAAATCGGACACTCCAGACCTGTGGGCCCCCCTGGGGGCAGGGGGTCAAAAGGGACCGCAAAACGATTTTTTGTAAATATCTCAAAAACTACGCAAGATATCAAAAAAGTTGAAAGTAAAAGATGTAGCCGACAAAATTTGCAACAAATTTTGTCATAAGAATTTTTTTCGTCAGACGCACAAAAACCGAGATATGAGCGCTCAAAGTTGAAACCATTTTTCGCAGTTCTTCGTTTAAGGCATTTTTGCGGAAAGACGAGAAAATGGCATTTTTTTATTTAGACTGATTTTTGTGTACTAAAAGAGCGCTAAATATGAGTATGTAAGTAGTTTTACATGTACTACCTTGCATTTGGATGTAAATTTTTGCATGTATGCATTTATGCACATACATACACACAGATACCGAAAACAAAAAGTGCACTTTTGAAGCGTTTTAGCAGTATACATGAATATACACCCCCAACAAGTATTTGCGCATGTGTATTCAAATACTTGTTGGGATATATTCATACATATATTATACTTGTCTAAATCCAAAAATGCACATATATACGTATGGATTAGTCGGCATAGAAATGTAAAAGTGTTAAAGTAAAACATTTATTTTCAAAAAAGAATTTTTTTTTCGAATATTTCCATTAAATTTAACATTTCTGTGCATTTACTGCCTTATATTGATACATCAGCTGACACATTAAATGTACTAAAAATGTGTTTCCTACTGCTACTGACGTTCCTTGACTTGACTTTAAGTAGTATTTATTTGCCATATTTATTTGCGTTTTATAAAGAAATTATATTAAACACACAAGCCGCATAAAGGGGGTGAAATTTTACCCTTAAAATTTCACACTCTTTACGCAGCTTCTGTGTTTAATATCATATCTTTATAAAAGGTAAAATACTTATGTATTTGCAGTTTAATACAATCAATTTCCAGAAAGATTGAGAGCTGAATTGTCACTCTTTGGTTCTGACTTTTTCATGGCGCATCATTTTAAAGTTACAGTGGATAACTGAAAATGTTTTCTTTGCAGTTGTGAAGTCATTTCTTTTGATATACCTCTCCCTAGAATTCCTCATGTTTAGCAATGCTTCTTTATGGCATTCAGGTTTCCTGAACCTTTTTCTTGTTTTCACTTTATACTGCGGATCGATGAAACCATCGGACTCAGCATTTAAGACTGGCGTACTAGAAAGTAATCTATTTCTTCTTACCATAAGGTAAAGTCTTTGTTCAAAAGATGTTCGGTGTTGTAGTCTGGATTCCTATCTATATCACCGTTTGATTCAAATGCTATACTGGTCTAATGCGACAGAAAAGTGATCCATATCTTACTATCTTAGGCGGTGGTAATGTGATTAAATTAGTAATCATTATAAAACTTATTCTTTATATATATATTCTTTGTTTGGGGCTTTAGGACTTGTCAACATCGAGGTCATTAGATATCAACTTATACAAATTTTTAAATTACATTATTATTTTTTTGCAAGTCAAGATTGTACAGTAATGTAATAGAAGGAAATGTTGCAATTGTCACAGGTGCTTGTCCAATAATTTTAAGACATTTTAAAGTTGCAACATACCAGATTTCTTGTGACCGTTGCAAAAGAGTACAGGTGCTACCAGTAAAGACGATGAACAATATAATATCTAACATGTACAGTACAAGTCACATTAAAAGATATCTAATGAATTTCCTAATAAAGACTTTATTGATGACATATGAAAGGACTCGCTCAAGGTTCATTTGTCAAGTTGTCTTAGGACACTAAGCATGGGTATCTGAGAGCGTAAGAGCCAATATTTCTGATATGTAAGAAAACATGAGACACAAGTATTTCTAATAATTATTGATAGTATTAATTACGATTATATGAACAAATACATACATTACTTAAATCCAATTGCTTTGGTGACATTTTAGATTATATTTCTGGTGAAAGTTTTGAATGAAGTTTCTCCGACAGCTAAAATTAAGTTAAAAATATCAGTAAATCATATTACTAAATGAATAAGCACATATTACTCCTTCACGATACAGACAGAAAATTTGGTTCAAGTACATTGTTAAGTACTTATTAAATGTTTTAAAAACAAAATTTGGAAACAAAGAACTTCACAAAAAAAAAAAGATAAGGTACATTTAGTGAGGCAACAATGATACTAATAATCAATTATCGATTATTGATTAAACAGTAAGCACAAAATCGTTTGGAATATCCCTGTAAAGATCTACTAATTTAGCAATTTCTACAATTGCAAACCTAAGTTACTTTATTTAAATAAGTTACTTTATAAAATTGATTCAGTAATATAGTTTAATATTATATCAATTTAAATTACAAGTAAATAAATTACATAAATTGATTTTAAATGAATTAATGACAGGACTTGCAAGGTTGATTGAACTATGTGAAAATCTGTTTTTTTTCTTCTGTAGTATGTTTATTATAATACGCATCAACAAACTAAAGAGTACTGAGGTAATAAACGACCCTTAGAATCCTCATAAAGGCTGTAAAAAAATTATTATTTTCATAATCTCTTTTCCGCCAGGCGAGACTCCTCGTCAGTCAAAATTTCTGACTTTTGAAAACAACCTACCTGATGACATTCATGCGACAAAGATGATTATATTTCAGTGTCGGTGGATATAACTTTGCAAATACTGTTTTCCTATCCTTCTAACGTTTTAGGTCACATTTTATGAAATACTTGATTAATCAATGCAATAAAATAGCAAACACATTATGTGTCGCAATTTTGGAGTGTTTAATACTCTCAAATTATTGTAAAAAAATATTTCACGGTGTAATCCTTTCTTCAATGGTGTGCACACTTACAATTTTTTTATTTAGAACAATATAATATTTATAATAATTACATTTAAAGTTAAAAATAGTTTTAAACCAAAGATGGCAGTATTGTAGATGTTTATCAAAGAGACTACATGTGATCTGAACTTAGCTTTACGCCTACAAATCACTTAATCATTGAGTGAACAAAGGAATAAGACTTATCAACAAGTTGATGGCCAAATGGACCGTTCGTTCAAAGTCAACAAAAGGAAGAAGGGAACTGCGGGAGAGTATAAAATCATTACAAAAGTATAGTTCTGTTTTTAAAACGTATACGACGCCAACAAAAGTATTCACTGACTATCATGTCAAAGTGCTTTAAGTGTGATGAAACTTAGGAAGAGGATGACGAAGGAATTCTCCGGCAAAACTTCCATCTAAAAAGACCTCATTACTTGACTAATCAACGTAATATAATCGATCTGGCTTCTTATTAAAGGAAAACATTTTTGTTTGGTAAATTATTTTCCTTTGATAGACGAGCTATATTATATTAAAATTTCTGCTATGCTAAAATTCGTTAAAACATTTTTCTTTAATTACAAAATAGGATCTGACACGGTGTTACCAACGACAAATATGTCTGGCAATAATTGATTTGTATTTCTAAAATTTAATAACACTATGTTTTAGAGAACCATTGGAACTAAAGTCAGTTTTAAAATAAGTATTCACAAATGTTATACGCACAGGTAAACGTAACCTCTCCTGCAAGCCAGATGGTCTGCAAGTGTATCGAGATATTGAAAGTGAGGGGATGTAAAAATACTAATCTTTTTGAAATTCTTCTTTGTGACGTTTCTAGCTCTCGTACTATATGTGGAACTACTTAGCATTGATTGCAAATGCTCAACATATTCGGCTCGAGAAACTAGTTCTGATGTATATCAAAGATATAGATTTGTTTATTCTGAAATCCATGTAATCTATCACAGTCTAAAAAACCTGCGTTGTTTGTATGGTTTTAGATATTAATGAATTCTTTTGTAATACATTATGTAAATAATGCATTAAATGTTATGAATGGAAAAAAGTTGTTATGAACTATATTTGCGAATATTCCATGAATATTTTTAAATAAAAGTTAACCGAGGAAGAACGAACAAAAAAAGGAGAAAAGGCAAAGACTGCTGATTTAGTAATGTTATGTTTGTGCATTTAATTCGATTTCATGACTATTTCTAGAATATATTGTTAAATTAAATTCTATGCCACTGCCCTTAAGCCCTTGATGGGATGGTACCTTGTTTTTTTCCGGAGAGTTACTTAGTTTATTTTCCCCCACGTGATCATATGCAGTCTGCAACTGCTTTTTTGACAATAAAGTTTATTTATTTACATAAGAGTAATGCATTGGAAAATGTCTCTAGGAGATGAAAAGTCAAAATTGATACGTTTAATGAGAGAATTTAAAATCGTGTAAAAGGGAACCTGTAGTAAAAGAGGCGAGGGATAGGACTTCGTTTGAAAATGAAGTGCTCCACCCCCAGCTGATGCAGGTGGCTGCGCCTTGTCTTTCTGTCAAAAGGGGGCAGGAGCTGTGAATGAACGAGTCATGGAGCGAGAGAACCATGACTCCGCCCTGGGAATGTGTACCACCTCCTTCATCACGAACGAAGCTGGTGCCACCGGAAACGCCACCGCCGACGCCGCGCCTCCGCTGCACCGGATGTACTTTTTCAGTAGCTTTCCGCTTTTGAACCGCGCTAAAATGACTCCCTTTCCACTCGCTTTGATATCCGCTCCAGCGCGAAGAAAAGAGGAATGTTAATTGTCGAGCAAAAGCGGTTGAATCGAATGCTGCCATAGCAGAGATTCAAGACGAAAGAATTGATGTAGGATGTGCGCTTGGTATTTGAATGATGAATGTGTCTGTAAAGTATAACCTATTTCTCCGATAAATGCCTTACGATATTGTGTACTCAGTCAATATAAGAGCGATAGCAGAACTTATGGACAAGCAGCTCACTTTTACTCAGTTTGAGACACGAACATTTCATTCATATTTCTAACTAAACTTTTAACTAAACATTCCCTTAAAGTATCGACCTCAAAGTAACGATATGACTCAATATCAAGTACTTGTGAATATAAGTTTACATGAATATGTAGTATGTTTAGGTATGTTTAGAATGCTATCTAAAACTTTTTTTCCAAATGTATTTGGTATCGGATCAAGTACTCTATCGACAAAGTATATTCTTTTATCGAAAAAAAGTCTTAACTGGTAAATGGATGAATTGCTTAAAAAGTATCGGTACTTAGTATCAAATGTATCGAATAAATGAAGTATTTAAGAAGTTGTATAGAAAAAACCCCAGACACACACACACACACACATATATATATATATATATATATATATATATATATATATATATATATATATATATATATATATATGTATGTGTGTGTGTGTGAGTGGATACCACAATTGCACGGTATCAAATAAAAAGTATTGATCCCAAAATTACTTGGTGGTGGTTAAAAACTATTGATACACGTTAAGTTTACTAGTGGATGAGTAACACCATCGCCTCCAACTTTACTGGTGAAACAGCGTTTTTTTTCAATTTCAACTATTTGTCAAACTAATTAGAATAAAATAAGGCGGGTGCAAAATATTGAAGCCCGAAGTTCGAACCCTACTACTATGACGACTATATAATAGAATAAGGGAACGATAGCCAGTAGCTTACTTTGGTAGTAGAACAGTAGACATCGCCTTTGAATTTATTGGAAAGAACACATTTCGTTCCTAAGTCACGAGAAAGAGTGAAAACTCATTCAATAATCTTTCTTATACGATGAAATGAATTTCTTTTATCGATCAGTGATATTTTCACGTTTCAAAGATTTAGTGATCTATTAATGTTTTCAAAGGTCGATTAATGTTTGTAATTGATTTAACAAATAAAAGTAAAATGAAGACACTTTAATTTAATTTAACACTTTAGTTTAATAACGAAATTCACGTTTCTCTTTCTATTACCTGAAAATGATTCGTCACTATTCTAGCGAATGGGTGATGCTTAGATATTAAAACGTTCAATGAATCCGAGAAGGGTCCATTAGCACAGCGCTCGTTGTGAGAAGAGTGAGTCGGAGGAAGAGGGATGTTTTTCCAGTTGCATTTGGAGCCTCCAGAAGAGAGTCATTAGAGTAAAGGATGGACTCGTCATTGACGCTCCCACGTACGTGGAGCTCTCCGTGGCGGAGAGTGCTCGAGACGGAAACGACACGTGGAGGAGAAGCCGGGGATTCATTCAACTCATAATATAACGCACAAAAAGGGGTGAAAGGAAAATTAACTGAAGCAAGGAAAAGAAAGAGGGGCATAGCATGAGTTTATTAGGGACGTCACGTGGCAGAGGTAAATAAGAAATGGTTCAAACCAAGAAGATAAAATATAGAAACTCTAAATTTTGAAAAATATTTGCATGCAATAGGAAGAGCCGACGGAGAAGAATGCGTAGATGAGAATGGAGCGGAGGATAGGGACCTTATATTATGGACGAAAAAGATCCATGAACGTAGAGATCTAATTATAAGCATGATATGAGGAGTACAGGAGATTGAAATTGAGATTGAAAACTTCATAAATTTGGAAAGGAGATTTGAAGATTGTGTTGGAAGAAAGTGAACAATTCGGAAGATAATGAATGAGACAAATTTTTATAGACTTCACCCTCATCTTCGTGGTTGGGATGTGGGTTCCCGAAGTGCCTTTATGACCATGTCAAAGAGATGCAATCACGAGAGTGACAAAAAGTTCCGTGTAATGACAGAGTTCGAAATACGGACTAAAAGAAAAACAGTAACACCTTCCCAAGGCGTGATACTTGCTTCCCTTCCATCGATCTATAAACCTTTAATAATTGAGCATTAACGATATTTCACGCATTGTGAACGTAGAAAAACGGGGAACGTAAAAAGCATTCCCTTTCATGAACGTTTACACTATCATTAAATGTTAGACTATTTTAACTACCTTCTTTTTCACTAATTTGAGAAAGTAAGATTGTTTTCGTATCGATTTTTTCAAAGAAAGTTTGTCATTATCGGCCACAATGAATTTGTTTTTGCGTTATCAATCCTTTACAGCCCAGTGATCTCACATCATCTTCTACAACTTAATCCACGTCTCCCTGTAAATGAAACCAAGATGTGTCTTTTTACGTGTCCCTTCCTTAAAGTCCACAAGTAAGAACATACTCAGCACAACTTCTCATGTGGTTGACTCTAATTGCAAGTATATTACTTTATCTAGATTTTCTTCCATACTTTGAAAATATTTGTTGGTAAACTCGTGGAACTTCGAATAATTAACCATTTCCATTTGAACTTCATTCTCTTTTAGCTTTATTTATTTATTTTTATTTTGAGTTATATTTGTATCTGCTTAACTTCGCTTAAGTCGTAATGACTACCTCGTACTAGAAAGATGATGTGAAGAAGAAATATGTGATGTTCTAGAAATATCTAGAGACATTGTTTTATAATGCTACAGCTTTCTTTTATAATATTAGTTTATGAACAGGTTGTATTTATTAATTTGCAAAGTGTATCTCCAGGAATTCTATACACAAAACCAAGAATGTATAATGTGACAGACTTCTACATCTGTATGTACTGCCGAGAGTTAGAGAGGACTATTATACATTATGAACGTTGAATTTTATTATTCTACGCATGTTCATAGAACGTTTCGTTCCCAAGATAGTAAATACATAATATGTCCTGATTATTCAACACTACTAGATCTAACCGGTGTTTCCTGGGATTTGACAAAAACTTAAAACAATCATTGTTGTTCATGCAAAAGTTTAAAATAATTCGCAAATAAAACATGAAAAATTATTTATTTTCATTATTAAACAAACAAACAAAAAATTACATCGAAATTTAAAAAAAAATTGGTTACTGTGGATTGATATATTTTACTCTACGAAGGGTAATTAAACAACTGTCAACAGGTCTGGATTTTTTGGCCGACGTTGCCTGGGGTTCTTATATAATATTCTAAATACATATGTTAGTTACCATATTTCTCTATTGTCGTGATAAATTTTCACTTTTGTTAACTCAAAAAATTAAATACCTCTAAAAAAACCTATGAACAAAAATACTTACAATTTTCAGTATTGTATGCTAATATGTATTTAATTACGAATTATTTCAAAATCCAGGCAGAAGAAAAATTCATTTTACAGACACCTTAATAAACAAAACGTATGGTTAAGACCTCCGATTTTTTTGGTTTTCATTTAATTTTTAGGTTATGCAGTAGAAAACAATGTTCATCGCAGTCTTTATATAATTTTGCTTCTACGATTCGGTCACGTAGATTATACGTTCAGTATATTGTCCGCCTCATGTAACGCAATTGAATTCTGGCGGACACATTAGTAAGGTTCACAGTCAACAGTCATGCGAGTGAAGATTTACATCTATTGCCAATTTTAACTTTTTTTCTGTATCAATATTAACCATACTTTTAAATAACCTTTAAGAAGAGTTCTTTGAAATTTCAAATAACTTTACTGATTTCTTCTTTCTATTCTCACGCCACAGATATTCCAAATTTGTATTATTTTATTAGTACTTTTATTAATATATTCTGCTCTATGTATTACTAGAAGATCCATCAAGATTCCGATTTAGAAAGAAAAGTAGAATAATCACAAAATTCACGTCAGTATATTCAGCTAGTCTACAATACTTCTGCATGTATTTGGATAATTTTCCATCCCTGAACACCACCGAGGAAGAATATGAGTTTAGGGCAGTACATCCGTGTGGGGGTGGTGGTAGAGCCAGAATATCCTCTGTTCGTCGCCGTTCTCTTCCCCAACCGGAACTCTCTCTCCTCCCTTCCACTCCATCAGCCGCAAAAACAAAAGTGTCGCGTGAACCTGCGTCGAGAGAAGGCGTTGCGTTGCGTCGGGGCCGTAATTCGAGCCCCGGACATTCCACTGCACCCGTCTCATCTCCACCACAGCCCCCACAGCTTCCGTGATGGGGGTGCCCTGCGGTGTCACTTGCTTGTGTTCTCCCCCTTATACCTTTCGCCGCAGAGACTGTGTGTGTGAGCAACGGACGACTACATTTCATTCAGACGAAGAATAAATTATACCTTTTCGTAATGACTGCACCTCAGATATTTCTAGAAGGATATTTGGGACATATTCACATTTGTTTACTAATTGTTAAAAAATGAACTTATTAAAAACATGTAATAATGCCTGAAAGGGCCTAAATGGGTTTTTAAAATGCTTTTGTGCTAAAACAATAACTTTTTGATTAGTAATGAGAACGTAGATTTTTTCCCTTAAAACACACTTTGAAATCGGGTTCGTGCCCACCCCAACGGTGCAGTAACATGGTACGTAACATGGAGCCATGATTCTATAACAATGTTAATATGTAGCTACATGTGCCATCAGAATTCGAGTTCGGGAACATGAGTTCTGCCAGAGTAGCCTACGCTCCTATCCATATGCGGATAAGTTTTTAAGACGTGAAGTGGAAGCGCTGCCTAGGGTGCAGGCGATGCGCCGCGATGAATGTGGGCTATACAGAAGTGGCTGGAGCGCATGCGCAAGTACAATATACTCCGAAAATGATGTAAATTCTTTTTTTTATTCATCATTTATCGTTATAAACTTTGCTAATAGTGTTGTTGTTATGAAAGTTGTTCAGTCAAAAATACAAATAATTTAAAAACTTTCAATACCTCTATTCCAATGAACATTCATCAACGTTAAGGAATGCCACGTATCTTCTACAAGGATCGAATAATGTGAACGATCGCCGACTGTGATAGCGAACACCAGGGGTTCCAAACAACGGTTCGCAAACTTGGCTCGACCCACGAAGGGAGTTCTTCCGCATCCGCGGCTATCTGATGAGCACTAATCAGGTGACAAGGTTCGACTCAAACTAGACTAACTTACAAATTCACAGTCGGTAAGTGCATGAGCGCGCTAAGCTCAAGGTTCCGAGTTCGAATCTCGGTCCCGTCTCCCATTTTCATTTAACATAACATAATTAATAACTATAAGAGTTTCTTTTCTTTTCAAATGTCTGTTATATTTTTCTATCCGTATAATAGATATCCATTAATTTAGTAAACTTTTTGGTAAAAATTAAAACTATTGTAGTCGGGTATATCCATCTAATAATGCTGTAAATGCTATTAATCTTGTAGTAAAACGGTGTAATTGGTAGTTCCTTTGTAAAAAAATGTAGTTGGTCCTCGTTACTGCTAGTGTTAAATTTTTTTAGTTCAACCCTCGAGTTAAAAAAGAGAGACCCCTGGTATCAATTTTGAAAATACCATGAAATTTCATGATCTTTTAACGTACCCACATCTTATCTGAAATGCATTAAACTTACCTGGGTATGAATTCGACATTAATGTTTTTTCCACTTAATGTATCATCATAAGAAATCTGATTTTAATGAACTGAGTGAAACATTTTGAATTACGTATTGATTGAATAAGAGTAGAATTAAATAATGTGTAAATTATGAATAACTTTTTAACTTGGCTAAAATGCCCATGGCTAACCGCCGATACTAACATAATTAAAAACAAGTGTTTTTTAATACCAACAGAGGGATATTTTAGAATTTATTCAATATTCTATGGATATGAAATTAATATCCTAGCGTTTCCCGGTTTCTTCTTATACCAATCATCTATTTACTCTGGAAAAAGAATATATCTATATTTTGACATCAAACTAATTTTACTTACTGGTTACTAAAAACGTACGAAATACATTCTAATTTTACAAATTCATAATAATATAAATTTAATACAAAACTCGATTATATATAACATTTGAATTTTCATCTTCAGGTGAATGAATACATAAATTCTTGGGTTAATCATCCTTGAGCAAGCAGCATATTACACGGGAGAGAAGCAAATAGATCTTTACTGATTAGCCTAGCACACAATTTCACCCTTAAGAAAGTTAGGGATATTTTACCTCATTCAGGTGTTGTTCTTAAACTATCATATTTCTGTTCATCTGAAATTCCCTAAATCTGTGGATAAAACAAATATCCGTTTTTTGAAATATTCTTATTATGGAATATGATATGTACACGAATATCGGTCATATTTAATAAGTTTTACATGCCATTCAGTTCCCAAGGTTGCTAGGGTTGTACGGATGCTGCTCGTGGCTTTAAGCGGCATTGTCGATGACACTACTTATTTCAGCAGCCTCAAAACTGATAAATTCTACAACAATTTTGATCGTTTTCAATTATTTCTAATCGTCACCCCGTTTCCATCTCCTACCTCAGTGGTTGTTGGGGTGTCTTTTTCCACTAGGTCTGAGGGAGTTCAGATTTACACGATATCAGGATGTCACAATTAACTCAACGACGCCGAAAACTGTGGACTCCTCACCTGCATTTGTCATGTTCGATAACTCGCATCGACATCATTTACGTCTACAATCATAATTTGCCTGAGCGTGGCAGTAATCAACTACTGAAACGTAGTAATATTGAATAAAAATTTCTCCACATAGGAGGTCGAAATAAATATTTCGATAGTTTGTATACGGCATCTCCTTCCCTAGTGCTGCATGGTATGATTGTGGACTTTGGTGTCTTCGGGAATGTTACTACTAATTTCCGAGACCCTGAAGACCATGATATCAACACTAGTCATTTTCGAATATTTTTACATTTCATCTCACCCACTACCCACAGAGTGTTCATTGATCATGAGGAGTGATGGACTAAAGCGGCATTGCAAGTGTTACGCTTCTATTCTGCCAAAGTAAAAATTATGCATTCAACACTAATATCTGTCCTTTGATTTCTTTTATCTGTCCTTCCTATCCTACTTCAGATATCCTAGGGGTATACTTTTATTATATCCAACATGGACTGATTTTGAACTTACGAAGTATCGAGGGTGTCCATATCCATTGTAAAGGTTATAGTTTCAAATCTCCACCCATCGAAAATATGGTTTGAAATCTAATACCGTTTTTATTTTCATTATTTTTACATGTTACCCCCTTTTCCCCCCTCCTTCGGGGTGCCAGGGAATACACAACGCTACAGTGCTTGTTGTCAGATAGTCATCATATTTAGTTGAAATTACACCAGGTACTCAAGAGTTATGGCATAATACATACACTCATTTATGGAATAATAAATACACTTCCCCACTTTAAGGGAGGATTTTCGTAAAATACTTTTATAACGGATGTCTACTCCTTACCTACGATATTTCTTTGTAGTCTTTGTAGTTCCTGAGATTTCGTAATTTTTTTTTACAAGCTTTCTTTCAATTTTACCTGTTCGAATGTTTGGGCCAAATCTTGCAAATGAATTTTAAACCAGTTCCCCCCAACCGATTGAGCTGAAATTTGGCGCACGTATATAAACCCAATAACAATACAATATTACGATACTAACTCTGTCTCTNTACTAACTTTAAAAAAATTAAAAAGTTTGTTTATTGCAATTTTATTCCTAGATAGCTTGCGACGGATTATTTCCGGGAAGCGACCCGGAAAATGCAATTCCTCTCTTTATACAAGTAAATATAACGAATTGCTAAACCTGTACCTTTACGCCTTAACCTAAATTTGCCTTCTTGTCATTATACGAACAGCGAAAGAACTTTTCATTTATATCGCTTCTCAAAATGATGTTTATGACATCGGAAAGTGTATTACATGGACGCTTTTACATTTTTGTTATTTATGTGTAATAAAAAAAAGCAGGATTAGGTTAACGACAAATAAACAAACAAACTTAATGATAAAAAGAATGAAACAATAAATAAAAACTTTTATTAATACAAACCTTTATTTTATGCACGTACTAAAACGAATAAAATACGTCAAGGTTTTTATTAACGTAACACACTACCGCTGTGTCTGTCTGGTTAGTTACTTGAACCGATTTTAACATTACTGTTCATTAAAACAAAGTACCTTGAAGATAATTATACCGTGGATGCAAAATATGTACATCCAATCTTCAATTTTCTTTCAATCATTTGTTTACTTATTTACATCTTTATTTTGAAAGCACGCTTATACCACATGACCCTGTACCTCAACAACAATATCATTACCAGGGCTACGTATACACCATGGTTTTCTCTTTAAAAATATTCCGCTTCCTCCTCTTATTATAATTTTTTTCTCAACCACCCACTTCTGCCTTTTGTTCTTTTGTTCTTTTTCTTCCTTGTTTTCTTTTTACTTTCTTTTTAATTTTCTTGTCCTGTTCCATTCTTAGCTGCGTTTCAGTGATATGGTCGATAAATTCAGAGTACTTGTTTTCTATTAAAATGGCCAGTTATCTTCAAATCATCGTATAATTTTTCTATTTTACTCCTGAAGTTATGTGCCTTGGTATCTATGATGATTCCACTTGAGCGTACCCCTTTTGCCACCGCCGCAGCGTCCGTACGCTGCGGGAGCCACAGGAGCAAAGGTCTCTCTCTCTCTCTCTCTCTCTCTGAAGGAGGGCTTCCGCTTCCGGTAGTCGTGGGAGCGAGTCTCACGGGCTTCCTCCCCATCACCCCTCTGCCAACCACCGACAGATGCGTCTCACTCTCCTTGGAGGTAGAGATGGAGGGGTTCTCATTCATTAGCACTTCTCTTCCCTTTTCATCTTCATTTCTTCTGGGTGAGTGAAATCTTAACAATAACATTTTTAAAAAAACAAATTGTAAATATATTCAGCAGTTTAAGTAGGTGAACGCCTCCAGAACCACCAGCATTCCTGACTCCTTTACCGTGACTACTGAGGAGGTGAATGACTTGTGTGTAGCCCCATAATAAAGCTGAAAATTGATTGATAGCGAACATGCAATAATTATGGACTCACTACAAATCAGATGAGGCAGATCAGAGGAAAGAGTTAATAGATAATCATTTACCGGACATACTTTATGCCATAATATATAAAAAATGGTTTTATAACACTGGATTCTGGGATTTAGGTGCTCTTTATGTACTACGATCACAAAAGTATGATAAAATATTTACCCAAATTTATTATGTGGATAGTGCAAAACTAAGTGAGGGAGCGAATAAAAATAAATACTTTTACTGTAAGTTTATGTAAGATGAAGAAAGAAAATATTATTAATGTTCTCAAGAAAAGGAATCAAACAAGTATCTACATTTATATTCGTTTAATATTCGAAATAAAGTTAGGGTTTTCTTTATTTCTTTTTTATCGTAAAAAAGAGTAGAGATAAGAAGAACAAGAGATAATTAGTTACCGTACGTGGAAAAAAGAGGAAAAATATTGTCCCGTAAATTCACATACAATTACAGTGATAAAAATATGATGGTTTAAAAACTTCTAAAAATGAAATGAGTCAGAATTAAGACATTCTTCGTAAGGAAGTAATAAAGCATGGGAAATAATGAAACAGTAAAGCAAAGCAAACGAAAAGGAAAAGTTAAATGAAAATATGGTGAAATCGACTTTTGGCAAGACTACTGAGGAGATAATGCGGATGCTTAAGCGTTACTGAGGAGAAATAACATTAATGTAAATCTATAAAAAATGTTGTTTGTCCATAATATTTATGAAATTACACGAACGAGGTATCATAATAGAATAGGCTCAATAATATCAATAATAACTTTGCTCTAAAACTTTGAATTTAAATAAAGGAATTGTCTGAAATTGTCCAAGTATGGATGACACTTCTTTGAGAGTATCATTTGTAGTGTATTATTTATTGGATTCTTTTGTTTCATCGCGATAAATGAATTTGTAGCTCATATCCAATTACTCGTACTATTGCTTTAGAAAGGTTGTTAAAGGAAAATGAGAATGAAAACTGATACAAGAAAATTAGTCTCATTCCCATGCAGTATTGCTGCTTATCTACCCTGGTTTTGCTACTTCTATAAAGAGCAAGTTTACCCCCAATATATGATGCAGTATGAACAAGGAGGTGTCACCATTCTTATCTTAGTTTTAAGATCTTGGTCCTCTTAATATCTTGGTATGAAATAGGCAGGAAACACTCGTAAATATTTACCGAATCGTTATGAATGCTTATCGAATACTCAATAATGTAGCTTAAAAATTAAGCTGACTGATATCACAGAACACTTCTATGAAGTTTTTCATTTTGATAACAGGTCTTTACCAATTTAGTAAAATTTCTTTACGACATGACTGAATATTTAACATAACTTTATCCATTTGTCTAACATTTAATTAATATCCTAGATAACATTGCAGTCAACAATGTTATCTTCTTTGATCCATGAAACTTCAGTCTAAGTTACCATCCCGTGATAAAAATGTCTGAACGTCATTGTGGGACCTCGGTTGCTGTTGTTTTTTGCTCCTCTGACACTCTCTTTCCGAGTCTTAAGTAGTTTATTGCACATTTCCAGCTTGTAATGTGTGAAAAGTAATTGCGCCTCCAATGTTTTTTACTCCATAAACCATGTGAATTGAGACTGTTTTTTTCGGTGGTAAAGATCTAACGTAGCTTCTGTCATGACGAAAACTCACGGTCGTTTATGACATACATGCTCAGAGCGGGGACTAAAAGCTGTTAAGTCGTTTAAGTGTTCAATGCTTATGTATAATTGATTTGGTGTTTTAGAAGTTCAGTCAATTTGTGGGTAGGTTAGGGTAAATAGTATCGAAAGATGTATGCATATCGATACAGTTTTTAAAAATAATATGTCTCCTCATTTGTTTGTATGTTCATCCAATAGTGTCCGAATAATTATGGTTTGAAAATTTAGTGATTTGTAGAGCGTAAAAAATAAAAATAACCACTTATTTATTTATTATGAATATAGTGGAACAATATTAAACAAAGATATTTCGATTAATTCTGTACTTTCTGTATATTTTTAATAACATTTCAAGTTGTAAAATATTAACTGTTAACATGTTTTTATTCCTTCATAGAGCCGAATTCGTTATTGTACGTAAAAGAATTTCCTGTCGCACTAATTTATATTAATGAACTCGATTACATGTTATAAATTAAACATCCACTCGAAAACATTCTGACGAGGGAAGCAATAAAAAAAATAAATCATTCCCGATATTGAAAATGTCCCCTTTCTTCTGAAAATTCCCAGGCTGGTGTCGAAAAACCGATGCTTGGGCTGATATCTCCATTTAAAAAAATGATCAAAACGCTGCATCTCGAATTTGGAAAGTTAATAATCAGAAGCGAAAGAAGGCAATCTTATCTGACAACATATGGGCTTCCGAAGGTGCAAATGAGCTGAGCTTCCGGTGCTTGTGAGATATTTAGGGATCTTGCAACGGGACCTTCTTCTCGTTGCCTTTGAGGCAGCAGTAATTCATTCTTCTTTTTTCCTCCTCCTTATGTATCCTCTTCCTCGTCTCGCAGCTGACACTTCGGTAACGGTGATCGATCGGTGCCGTACAACTTATTTAGAATGCAAACATGGGACTAGAAATATTAATGAAACATAATTTTTTTTCAACTATCCTCAAACTTTTAACGAATACTTCCAGAGATGAGATAATGTGAAAGAGGAAATGCCTGATTCTCATCTAATTGGTTTTTAGATTCTAAAATGAAAAAAGAGACTTATAAGTGTATGAAGTTAGTTGCGAAAGTGCCACAAAAAATTAAAATCATTAAGGATATTTCAGCTTACATAAATGGAATGGAATGTTTGCCATCGTGGTTTATAATGTATTTTGTGCAAATTCTATTCACAATTCAAAGAGGTTTCATTCCTCTGAATGAAAGTACATTTAATATTAAAGATATTATAACGAACGACTCCGATGAATACGCAATTCATTTTGTTAGTTAGTTCAATTTTTTCTGATCGAGTTGAATAATCCTTTTTAAAGATGCACTTTAATTTTGAGAAAAGAATGGGGAATAGGTATAACCGATCTCCCTGACAGTCTCACTTATAGTTCAGCAATGAGGAGAAATAAAAAAAATACGGGTTGGTATATGTCTACAGGAGAACAAACACAAGATATTTATTTTCCACATTTATTTGAATTATACCTTGCTGTTGTATCATTACCTGGAATGATTTTTCCTCGATTTCCATCTTTTTCCTTTCTGTTGGACATATGTATTATTTAGTGTAGAATCTGCGGAGGTGTTTATTTTATTTATTTGTTTATTTACTTTACTGCCTATTTTTATTCGTGGCGAAGTTAAGATCATAAAATCGAAACCTTCTATTTAAACACACCTTGAGGAAATGGAAGATTATTCTTTTCTTTAACCATATACAACATTTCACAAAATTTCTGCAGAATGGCGATACAGTTTGCTGTGCTAATTGACAGCATCTCTTAATTAGAGTCCTTAATGATTATTTCATTTAGGATTCTACTTTTAGCAACTTTTCCCAGAGTGTGCAGGTGACCGTTCCCACGCAGTGGTGGATGGAATCTACTTTATACTCAAAGTCACGTAACTTTATAACGAAACTAATGCAACATGACTGTATTATAAATAATATAACACGAATTCCCTACTTCTACAATTGTAAGTAACATCCGAGTAATTATTAATAGTAGTCACAATAGTGACTATTTGCTGTAAAAATTACAAATAAATAACACAACAAAGTAAGAACAAGGTAATAGTCATTCCGCACACTAAATGCCGAAAGACAGAACAGAGCCATAAGAGCAAATGAATTGATTCGACGGCCGATGTTGGCGTTAGATTTAAATTTAAAGAAATGCGAATTTACTGCCAACAAAACACAAGGCACACATCAATATCTTTGTGGATGATTACGAAAAGCGTTTGCTGCTTCTCAGTTACTGACCTTCTAACAATATAAAGTGATTAAGAAAGGCAATAAATAAAAAAATTGATAATTTATTGTGAAGAGAGCAATTACGAAGCGCCTGTGACCGCGTTAAGGGCAACATACTAATTTACGGTTACGACTTTACGACAAACTAATATTGAGTGCGTTCCCTGTAATGTTTTTTCTTAGGTTAAAGTTTCTCTGACTGCATCATTTTCAAAGTCGTCCTAATTTTTACGTGGTGACGTATTATACAAGTGGGTGATTCCGGATAAAGTATTCCGTATTCAAGGGTCCCGGAGAATGGATCCCGAAATCACACATTCCCAAAGTATGAATGTTAAATACTTGTTATCTAACTGTATAGGCACGATGAAAGTTTTCTCATTAACATAAAAATTTCACATTTTTGTAAGCTCCAGCGATGATGACCATGAGTATGGGATGACAAAAGGAAAATGTACAACGTATGAAAATACAGACGTGCTAAATTTTGGGATCTTGGATAAACTAATTGAATGTGAAGATAAATTTAAACATTTGCAGGAGTTTATCGAGGGAATTTGGTGTATAAAAGTCATTAAAGAAGGTTTAAAGGAGATACTTTATATAAATAACATACTAAATAAATAAATAAATAAATTTATTGTCAAAAACGTAGTAGAAACTGCGTATGACCACAATAGTATTTTAGGGAATTAAGTCAAGTAATTTCAACTGATGTATACAAGACGGAAATAATAAAGAAATAAATATAAACATGTTTATTTTTTATTATTTACGAAACTTTTTTATGGTTAGTACTTCATTCTAGAAGATATTTTAGATACGCCCGAAATTTTAGCTTCTCTTCTCTGTTACTGACATTTAGACCACAAATGATTCAAGTAAGGCATTGTTAATGAAATGATACTGAGTCAAACCCTAATGTGCACGAGAACATGATAGTGAAATTAGGCGCCGTTTTTCATCATTCCAAAGAAGTAAAGAAAAGGCACCTCACTTATAAGATCGTGTTCTATGCTGTCACCTACTCATGAGGAAAACTTAAACTCCCTTCTAATGTTTATTGAGGAAATATTAATTCGGGGACACTTAAACTTTCCCGCTTCCTTGTGAAAGGAATAATAACTTGTTTGTTGGGAGTTAATTATTGGTATTTTACCGTCATAAGTAGAGGTTAGTGCACTCTTCATTGTCAATACTCTTCAGAGTGCAACAAAAAACTATTTTCCAAACATCTGTTTGTCCTACCTTCAACCAATCTGGTTAAGCTTTATTGTATTTCGCTTTTGCTATAGGAGAGGAAAATCAGAAATTGTTTTGCAGACAAAGAAACACACAGAAGTGTTATTTCCGTCTGTCATTATACTATTAAATTTAATACTTTTACATACTTCTATTTGTCTATTAAAGATTGTAAAGTTTATAATATAAAGAAATACACAGTATAAATAATTATATAAAAAATATATTGCATTAATCTAGACAGTCGACCAAAATTGCGAGTCAATATTGTCTATAAATGTTGAGGCCATTCCGACTGAGGTGGTGTAGTGGGGTCTTTAGATGAGTTTTTCAGATGTTACATCTGTGATATTCAAGACGAACTGTCGTAATCACATTCTTTTGCCCAGGTACGATAATCCATTGTCTTCCGTCTCTCAAGATACGACAAGGAAAAGGATTAATGTCAAAGAATTATTGCAAAATACAGGATATTTTTCGTGTTTTATTGCTCTTTGTTCTCCTATATGTGTTTCCTCTGAGGCTCCGTTTCCACATAGCGTTTTCGACGGTGGGTACATCGAATCAATAACACAACCATGAAATTTTCTCCCTTCCCCACACAACTCTTGCTATCGCGTAGAACTGTCAGGTAGCAGTCACGTGCAATGCTGCTGTCACCACTCTATAGAGTGCGCTTCATTCAACGATTTAGTCCCCTTAAGGAATTAGAAAAAAATTAAAATTTCTCACAATTTAAGAACATTTATGTCGGAGAGAAACGGAGAAGGAAGTAAATTTAAAGTTTTACATGATATATATCTTCATTAAAATATATTTTTAATGAACAACAACAAATGTTACGTCGAATGAAAACGGGAGACGGGACCGGGGTCCGAACCCGGGACCTTGAGCTCAGCGCGCTCATGCGCCTACCGACTGCGCCATCCCGTTCACCTCTCGGGCCCGTCTACCATTCTCATTCAACTTGTGAAACCCAAAGACCTCTGAGGTGGTCTCGTAGAGACTAAACTCCTCATCTGAGGCAACTCCCTTAGGAAGTACATTATTTGGGTAGTATTTTTCCATTTCTGGTTCACAAACATAGAAATCTCTTAGATTGCGGTGAACCTGTTACCTGGCGGTGAGGTTCACCGCAATCTAAGAGATTTCTATGTTTGTGAACAACAACAAAGTTTCGCAGAGGTATTGTAACCATAAAGTTGTAAATTAGTGATTATCCGTTCACGCATATAAGAACGCAGAATTTTGTAAATGAAGTACTGTATAACCATGTCAAGTTTATAAACTTAGTTCAACCATTTAACTTTCGGATCTGAATTATTTATTTTTTGGACGATATAGATTTTTCAAATTTGGAACATACTTATCCTAGTATGCGAAAAAGGTAAACAGATATCTTCTTTAATGACAAAAATAAATACCGAAAGATATCAATGAATTTGGTCTTATGTGAAAAAAATAACAATTTTAAATAATGTTAAGAAACAGAAAACTTTTCGCATTCACTCTTAATTAATTAACTATTAAATGTAAAGGGGCAAAATGGTTAATTGTTCAAACCCGGTATATTATCTCCATTTAATTTGACAAAATTACGAAGTTGTATACTGAATAAAAATGAAATCAATCATTCAACTAAGTCCCAGTTGAATCAGAAAGAATTTGAATAGACGGGCTTCTCACCTCACTCCTGTTCTTTCGTTCTGATTAGTCTAGGCAGCGACTCAAGTTCGCACGGCACCGCGTTGCATGACCGTAATGTGGGGGCACTACCCTAATATTCTGTGTGTTTAACCCACGTTTCTTCACGACGTGCCGTCGGTAGCCAATGCTGCAGGACGGCGGTGGAAATGACCAACGGGTGGGGAACATACTCCACGTTGAATGTGGAGACGGTCCCATATAAATGTACATGCTTCATTGGCTTCGATCCGACGTACCGATCGTTGGCAAGGCTATGTGGAGACAGAGTCTAAGATTCTGTGTGTAAAACCTTCATTTCCTACGCCGCTCCGCGCGGAACCAGTGCAGCAGGTCGGCGGTGGAAATGACCAACGGTCGGGGAAAACATTAAAAACTGAATGTGGGTACGTGCTGCGTTGGCTTCTGGGGTGCAGATCCAATGTATCGGCTATCGGCCATGTGGAGACAGAGCCTTGGAGAGACAATGTCTGCCTATTTTGCTACCAAGAATACTGAATAATGCTTGCAACCACAAAATCAATTGATTTAAAATAATAAAAGTATTGCATTCAATACAATGACGCAAACCTGTAAATCCTTGGGAATTTGATGAATGTTTGTCTGGTGTGCAAATGTATACAGCATATATATATATCCAACATGGGTAAATAGAGTGAAACGCTCCGGGGACCGATCGATGTTTTAATTCTTTACCTGTCGCTCGCCAATTCGACGCGTTGTTTGTAAATGTCTTATGCGGGTAGCAGTTGTAAGTGTCTTATGCGAGAACATGGGTGCATTCATGAGAAGAGTGTGAGAAATATAATGCTGTGGGGATTTAAACAAATTATTTAAATTAGCTAACCTAATTAATACTACCTAACGAAATTGAATGAAACTAACAATATGTACGATAATAAGCGCGTTCACTTTTATTTAACAACTTTTTTTATTTACCTTGATAATACAGCAGATACTATTTTCCTTCATCGGCTATTTGTAGGTAAATTTCACTCAGTTTCATATTTATCATTAAACATATATCTATCATTTAACAGGACATTATAGCCGTTATGGATAGCATATCATATGCACAATGAAGCATCACGTAACTCACGTAATTCCTATGAATTTTGTTTAGAGCAGCATGGTTAGACGCGTCAGAGCTGTCAATTGTCAGGACTCGAAAGCGTCAAGTAACATTCTTTTCAAACAAATCAGACAAGAAGCTTCTTTTCTTAGTGTAATTTTTAAATACTATTGAACCGGAAAGGAAAAAATGAAAATAAAACAATAACAAATCGTCAACTCATCTTCGAATACTCTTAAGTCCGATACCTTATTTGCTTGATTGGTTGACGGTGAGGTGTAGGCAGAATTTTAATTAATCAGAGAAATCACGATGTCTCTACCGAATATTTAATTCGCAAAACGATGTTTCGATCATGTGACGGCCATCCTCAGTGCTGTGGTTGGACGTCTCGTGGCCTAGAAATTTTATGAAATGTGACTGAGAAAGCTTTTTGTGAATAAATTATTCGAGCAATATAAGTTTATGCGATTTATGTTTGGAAATGTTAATCTAAAGTTAAGAAAATTACTTTTCTAATTATTACCTTCATTAGAAAATATATTTTCTACATGTTCATCCGATTTATATTATGATAATTATTAAAATATAGCAAATTCATTTTAGAGAAACTGGGAGATGTGTCAATGAGAAAATGTATTTCATTACCCAAATGGTAATCTCTCTCATCCTGTTATAATTTGGCGTTATTACTTTGCGAAACGTGGCATAATAATTGGTCTTATATCATAGTATTCAAATAAGTGTGACTAACAATTAGAACTTTTTAAAAATTTTGTGTTATTTGTATTTATGACAGATGGAATATCTACTCGAAAAGTGGCAAATATTTTGTGTTTATTCCAATCAATTCCAGAGATAGACGGTGAGCCTTTTCTGTTAATCCAAGAGAAAAGAAGAAAATATGTGTTCATTTTTTTTCTGACTCATCTTACATGATTCATATAACAACTTATTCGTGCAAAACGAAAGCCGAGGAATAAATGTGACCTATTACCGTTATGTTACGATTTAACGGATGATTTTACCATTTATAATTTTTCTACTCAAGGAACTTGGATGCATTCAAGCTTGTTTCGTTACATTACAACCGGAACTCACTGACTCCTGTTCCTCAATTCGCTCTGAGTTATTACAGCAAGTGCGCAGACAAACAAATGTAAACACGGGTACTTCTGCAGTAAGAGCTGTGATTCAAGGTCACTTATTTGCTGAATTTGCAAAGGAAAATTTACAGCAAACATTGGTGAAGGTGAAAATAAAAAGAAAGAATGGAAAGTGGAATCGTTCTGGAAGTGGTGTAGTCAAGAGGATGTTCTGAAAGTTCTTATCCGTTACATTAGATACGCGAATCTTTCTATTCAATACTTCAATCGACTTTAGTATCGCCCTCTAAGAAATCCAGTGTACAATGAACGTTCCGATCTAACATCCTCCTTCATTGGTCATTGGGGTGATCCGAACATACAGTCTCCTCCTTTGGTCGTTGCTTATGTATAAGAGAATATCAACGGACTAGCGCCACTCGCTGAAGATTGCCCCTAGACCCTTATTTGGGGATTCACCCCAGCATGCTCACTACGGGGAACCATTGCAGCGTGAGGTTTCGCTCCAGCACGGTTCCAAGCGATTATTATAAAACGCAGTCAATATCTTTTGAGCAACAACAATCTTTTTAGCACAACCCCATAGCTGAATCCCGTAGAGCAAAATTGGTTTCAAAATTTGTTTATATAATAATAATTTATTATGTATGGCCAATGAAGAGTTGCGTCCCAGAAGCCAATACAGTTGTCTACACTTGAGACCAAGTTCACTTCTTTTCTTTTTGACGTGCACCTTCCATCTCAACTTGGCGTCTAGAGTCATACGAAGGTATTTAGCAGTGTTTTCTTAAGGTATAACTCCGTTTAATTGAACTGGTGGGGCATTTCCAATTATTTTATTTGTAAAATTAATATGAGTAGATTTGAGCTCGCTCAGTCTAATCTTCCATCTTCTCGTCCATTGATAAATTTCGTCACTAGCATTTTGTAGCTTTTTGGTAGTTTCTTGTACATTTGAATCTAATGCCATAAACGCCGTTTCATCAGCATATGTTGTGACAGTAATATTTTCTGGCTGTAGTATGTCGCTTGTAAACAGAAAATAAAGAGTGGGACAACGTACACCACCTTGTGGCACTCTCTCTTGTATGTCTTTCAAGTTTGTACTCATCGTCTTGTTTGATCCTGAACAATCTATTTGTTAAATAAGACGTTATTAACTCGACATACTGTCTAGGAAGAAATTTATATAGTTTATTTATTAAACCATTATGCTTATCAAAGGCTTGGGCCACATCAAGGAAGATTGTTAAGCAAACCATTTTTCCTCCAAAGCTCTTTCTGTTGTATATGTAATTCTGTGTACTTACTCTATAGTAGAGTTCTTTTGTCTGAAACAAATTGATGATCTGGTATCAATTTTTTTCTTTGTATTATTGGTCTTAATCTCTTTAATAACAGTTTTTTTAAAGAGTTAAGATAAAATAAGGTAATAGTAAGATAGGCCTATACGATTTTGGTTCAGTTAATGGTTTACCAGGTTTTGGGATCATAATAATTTCCGCCACTTTCCAAGAAGAGGGCACATATTTTAATCTGAAGGCTGCATTAATTAAATAAGTGAGCAAGATTATTGCTCTATATGGGAGATTTTTCAATACTTCTCCAGTAATTTGATTATATCCAGGTGATTTCCTGGATTTCAGATTGTTCCTTATTTCTTTAGAGACTTCTTTTGCAGTGACAAATGGTATTTCTGTTTTTTCTACATTTATAATATCCTCTTGAAGGGCATCAGAATATATTTGGTTGAAAAATATCAGCTAAATGCTCTGCAAATATATCCTTAACCCATGTACAATTTCCCTGTTTAATAGGTGGCGATTGATTCGTTGGCCTTTTTAGTGTTTTGGTTGCCTCTCAAAGGGAATAACCCGTGTCCGTGAAGCTGTCAGAGTTTCTAAATAGAATTACATAGAAGCCTCTTTCAACTTTTCAATTTATCTTTTTAATTCTTGTGTCTTGTTATTCAAAAGCGTTTTGTTTGATGGATCACGCGTCTACTGCCACTGTCACAACAACCAAAGGTAGTGAACTTAGAAAAGTCATAAGGGAAATGGGGAGCAATTGGCACTTCACTGGCAAACCAACGTATTGGTCAACAGATATTAATAAAATTCCAGATCTCCTAGCCTTCTTCGTATCAACAAAGATCTCAACAATATTTGTTGATACAGAGGAAATCTTTGATCTTCAGTCTGATCATTCAGTGGTAATTCTAACATTAAGTGAAAGTATAATTATAAAAAAGTTAATAGAACCACACTTGTGAATAAGACAACTGACTGGTAAAATTTTAAAATACAAGTAGAGGGGAAAGTTTAATGAATGTTGAACTTAAAACCAAACAACGATTAGAAATAGAAACTGAAAAAATTAGTAAGATAATACAAGAAGCTGAATGGCATAGTACTAGAACAATTACTCACAGATGAACTGGTAACAACTAGCCTTTAGAAATTAGAGAAATGGTTAGAGAAAAGAGAAAGACAATTATTAAATAATTAATTAATTAAATTCTTCGGATATTTCAGACGCATTAAAATTCTACCCGAAATATTATTTTTACATTAATGACGAAACTATTGACACACACAATTCACATTCTGAACATGGGTACAATAGTTCAGTAGCTAATCAAAACACGGAAAACAATATATACCAATTTCTCATGGAGATTAACAAAAATTAATAACAGAAATTAGTTTCTTATTTTTAATTAAAGTATAAATTATTTCTACAGCTCATTCCATTTATAAAAGCATCTCCTTCTGTATGTATTCTTAATCTACAAGTTAAATTATCTGTCATCTTGTACTGGTAAACGATCCAGAACACTTGCTGCACTTGCAAATGCAGAAGATAAAAATGAATTCTTATGGTATCACCATCAGTAATAATTTTACCACTAACTCTTAAATGCCTCACCTTATAGCAATAACTAAAGTAATATTGTCTTCCTCATCCAAGAAAATGTAGATGGTAAACTCTCCTCCTACACTTGTTAAACGAGAGGGGTTCTAGATCCCAATACATTATATTAAAGAAATTTTTTATTTACTCAAAAGTAGAAAATACATTTACCATTACATAGTAATGTGTCTTACAGTACACAAACGAAATTGTATTATGTACAATTTAAAAAATATTGTCTACTCACCCATTCAGAATGAAATTTATCCTTCTGAATATTCTGAATCATTTTCCGTTCTGAATTCATAATGATGTAAGATTTTTAAGCAACATATATAATAATAGTCATAAGAGTGAAGTTACAAAATGTGGTCAAAATATAATTTTACAATTTAAATTATTTTTCATATACTCTTCATCAGTGGAGACATTTATCATTTATTCATTCATAAAGTATTTTCAACATTTTTTAAATTTGATTAATCATTTAAAATGTTACGACATTGATTACACTTATTTTGCCGATATTTATGTGTCTATAACAGAAGTTCTGCGTATCCTAAGTCCGCGCCAATTGGTGAGTGGTTACCGTAGTGGCCTCTCGCAAACGAGCACGCGGTCGAGGTCGACGGATTTTTTCGGGTACGAAAATCCTCACACGGCATGTAGTATGATTATACTGCATGTAAAAGATCCCTTGAGCATAATTTGGTGCTCTTGGTAAAATTAATTCTCGGCGAACAATGCACCCACGCAGAGTTCCGTCTTCCACTGCCATCTGGTAGTGGAAGACGGAACATCGAAATTGGGTATGTGGATCCTCCCAAAGGGTCGCGAAAAAAGAAAGGAAATGGACCACAATTAACGGGAGCTGAGGCCCATACGCTATTATTATTATTCTTATTATTATTATTATTATTATTATTATTATTATTATTATGTATCTTAAGTAAAACAATTTTATTTGCTGTTTTTCCAACTGACTTAATGTAAATTTCCTTTTAGTTAAGCTAAGGAAAGAGATTTTAATATGAATATGTAGTCAAAAGCAAAATTCCAACCACTTTTCTTTTTTTTAAATACAAAATTAATTAGTTGACTATAATTTCTTGAGTAGTCATTGATGTGCCTTGCAAGTATATGAAATGGCAGGTAGCCAGTACGCTTCTACATACGCGAATTTTCATTGATCTCTGTTGACGGATTTCACTATTTTACGTTTTTCTCGCTTGATTTGCATTTCTGGTATTATTAGAAGATAGATTTTAATGAAATGATGATTTCTCTATGCATTGATTTTTACAATTTCCCTTATATTACTGACAATCATCGTTTTTATACCTTTTTGAGGTCAATTGCATGGTCTTTCTCTTGAAAATTACAGAATTTTTATCACATTTTTACCAGTCTCCATATATATTTCCTATTGGTAAATCGATTAGCAAATGCGACTATAGCTGGTTTGGGTAGGGAATTCCTCAAAGTAGCATGTGAGGTTAGGTTTCATTGTTGTTGTTATTGAGGTGGTGTAGATTATAGAAAACAGTGAAATTTATAACATTTTACTTGTTGTAAAGAGAAGAGAATAACTTTACCATGACATATTAATTTGTGTGTGAATTGTTTACAAGATGTACTGTGCTGGAAAAAGTATTTTAAATTATTATATTTAGATTTTATAAGTGTATAACTATGGTATATCATAATTTTGGCTAGCCTGTCCCTGGCGTTAGCTGCGATTGTGAATGTAGTCTCCCTATTTTTCAGTTTAATCTTTTTAATTATTTTATTTTTTCGAGATTTTGTGATTCAGTAGTTTTATTTAGATCCTAATTTTCATTATAATGTTAAATTCTTTGTTTTGTGTGAGTGTTAAGTGAAAAAAACACTAAAAACGTTTCCCAAGGTTATCAAGCATGACGGACCTAATATAAGTGCATATTGGTTTCGTTCAAGTGTGATAAAGTTTACGTAAGTAAAAACGGAATCATTAATTTAACTTCTTGGTGTATTAAGATCAATTATTAAGGTGAATTTTGATTTAAGTGTGTATACTATTATATCACAATTAAACTAAACAAATCGTACTCCATTGTTGCGCTGCTAAAGTTTCGTTGCCATAAATAGAATTATTCCATTTGTTTTCTTGATTATTTTGTAGTTATTCATTTCTCTCTAAATAATATTGCATTAGCTATTGTCAAATTAATTTATCTGCAGTTGTCAAAATAATTATTTCTGTCATTTTAGTTGCGGTTTGTTTATTTATTTATTTAATTATTATTTTATTAGCAACTTCCGTAGTAATAAATTTATTAGTTTATTTATATATTATAATAAGTAATAATTTATTAATATAAAAGATATTAGTATAATAAATAATATCTTCAATTCAGTTTTAGTTGTGAGTTTTCTTTTATACTCATTTGCTTTTGTTGTCAATCAACTTACAACAATGGACACTATCGCATTCCTCAACGCATTGAAAATTGATCTTCAGAAGACGTACAATGACTTGGTACATTATATTAACACATGGATCAGTGCGCTGGAAGAAGTCAATAAGAACATTACTATTAGGAATTCTCACCGTCCTTCCACCTGCTATCACTTGGTTTGACCAAATATACATGCACCACCCCAAGTCCTCACTCAAAATAAGATTAGTGTTAGATGAAGTGTCCCAGTTTTCTCCCTTACATAATCTTCCTATTCGTTTCATCCTCTCCCGTCCAGTACCCAAATGTGTTCACAAACCACGCACTGATAAGCACTGTCACCCAAAACCACGTAAAGTACCCAGAGATGAAGCTAACACTTCCACGCAGAAATCAAACGTGCTCATATTAGCTGATTCGCACGGTCGCAATATGTCCTCCGTTTTCCGTGGATTGCTCCTCAACCATTTCTTAGTTTCCGGTGTCTCAAGCCAAACTGTCGATTGGCTGAAGTTATTCGAGAACTATATACCTACACTAAGACACTCACAGAGCGGGACACAGTAAGCATCAAAGTTGGGCAGAATAATATTACCTTGGGAGGTCATTTCAAAGCTTCTGAACATGCACAAAAACAAAAAACGGCTGCTCAGCACACAAACATTGTTCTCTCTACACCGCCTTCACGCTTCAACGTTTTACAAACAAACCACTAAATTAACTTGGCCAACATCTCCTTAAAACATCACCTGGCAGACACAAATAACATTTTTTGATTTGCAACCACAGCTGACTGGCAAGGACTTTACACAGCACGGTTTACGCCTGAGACCGACTGGAAAACACCACTTCGGTTCTCTCATAGCTTCTCATCTAACCTGACATTTTCCTCCTGCCTCTTCATCCACTCCTACACCTCCTCAACCACCTCCCTCAGCTCCTACTTCCCAGTCCTCTGCTCCTACCTCGTCATCACCTCCTCCCCCTCCCATCTCTTCTCCTATCTCCAAACCCATTTCTTCCCTGATCTTTCTTCTCCTCCTTCATCTCACTCATCTATTCCTATATACACATCTTTCCGACCCCACACAGTTACAACTTGCACTCAAGAGTAGTATGTGGTACTCGAAGGTGACAGTCGCGTTCGGGTGCAGTGTGCGGGCTTGATCCGGGACTAGAAACATTTCCAAATTCATGTTCTCTCCACAATCTAACTTCTATTCCATTACTCAAGAATCACAAACACTTTGCAAAAATACAATAATTATATTTCATCATATGTCCAATCCCTTTCAAACAATTTGACAGACATAAAAATTCTTGTACAAGACAATCCATTCGATTTGCTATGCCTCACATAACATTGTATTTCAACTAACAACAATGATACTTTTATATCTAATTATTATTTAACAAGTTCTTACTGTCGACAAAATTTTAAAGGAAAACATCCCCACGGAGGTACGTGTATCTACGTTTGTAATGACATTTTATTTTTTCTATTGTCAGACGAGAACTTCTGCTTTGACAGTGTGTTTTAATTTTCTGCAGTTAATGTGACCGACATACGTATTATGGTTTTATGTATTTATGGACCTCCTCAATCGGATCGAATAATTTTTTTGAAATTTTGAAATTATTTTAAAACGCATTACACGAAAATCCAAAAAGTCTATCGTATGTGTCGATTTCCTGAGTACATCCGATTACACAAAATCACCCAGTTTTAGTTCATCTCAAACATTAGATTATATTATTGTCAACAATGAGATCTCCTATTCTTTTGAACTGTTTAACTCGGGGTACAGCGATCACGTTGCTGAAGTGTTGACCATTGAATATTTAAAGTAATTCAAAACCCTTTACAAGGAATTTAGAAAGTTTAACGACACAAATTTACCACATATTTACTAATTATTTGCGTGAGGGAAGGATGTTAACAATTGCCAATTCACCGACGACAAATTGAATGTATTTATTTCAACATTCCTAAAACATTGCAACTGTAGCTTTCCAATAAAACGCAAATTAACACAATGAAATACAATAGTATGTATCAGCAAAGGCATAAGAATTTCTTCCAAAAATAAGCGCCGTTTATATTATCTTTCAAAACTCTGTAACCAACCACCCGAATTCCATGATTATTTCCGTAAATAAAAGACTAGTCTCCGAAAAGTAGCCTATGCAGCTATAGTTATGGAAAATGACAGACATATACTAAAATCGAACAACTGGACCAAAACCACGCAAAATATTGTTACAAATTACACGCCACCTGAAAATCGCGAAGAAAACACTTCCCTACTAAACGATGGCAAAATCGTATCAAATCCACATTACATCGCAAATTTGTTTAATTCTTATTTCTCAGACTGTTTCGGCACACATAATTCCACCCAGCTGGGAATAACGCTTGCCCTAAGCGAGGCTACCTGGTCCTTAGCACCTGACAGCGAGGCTACGCTTGGCACCCTCTCACCCCCAAAATGCGGGCTGCGGTAGCTGGCCTTTGTTAGGCGAAACACCTTTCACCAGAAAGCGCACATTTCCTGCACCCGTCATTTAACAAAATTTGCGCGTATTAGCATTAAGCTTCAGTAGTTGGCCGTAAGATATTGCCAGAAAATGGGCGTCCTTTCACTTTCAGCACCCTAAATGATATGTTTTTCAGACTCGCATCCGCCCCAGTCAGCTACCACGCGCCCACTCAAACGGACGCATTCAGTCGGCTACCACGCGTCCGCTCAAACGGACATTCTCTCATTCGGCTACCACGCGTCCACTCAAACGGACGCACTCAGTCAGCTACCACGCGTCCACTCATACGGACACCCTCAGTCGGCTACCACGCGTCCGCTCAAACGGACATACTCAAATTCGGCTACTACTCGTCCATGCAAACGGACATACATTTTTCGCCAACGGCCACCCGATTTCAAAGTCGGTCTTTTCATTTCTAAGTCTGATTACTTAGTTATTTTTATTTAATTTTCGATTCGTTTTGTTATAGAGCGAGTAACATCAAGTATTGTTAAACTACATTTAAGAGCACAATCACAAGTTGCCGCACGCGACCGAGATTTGCTCCCATCTGCATTTCTATTCGTGTGCTCATATGCGTCTCACCACTGTACTTCAATTCGCGCCCGAGAATTTAGCGTGTGCATCAGTGTATTCCCATGCGAGTGCGTGTATGGAACATGTGTGGGTGTTCATGATTTGAACCAAGAACTGCTCCGCTATAAATGGTTACATGTGTTCCTTTGTTATTAATTATTTCAAGTTGACTTGAAACAAGAATTGCTCCGCAATAANCCCCTTTGTTCTCAGTTAGCTCAATGGTTCTCTAAATGGTCTCTTCAGTGTAATCTAGAGCAGAACACTTTTCTTTCTTATCACGAAACAAATCCCCACTGATTATATCAAATTCAGAAGGAATTTGAATATAAAACATTACGGAGTGGCATGATCTTGAACACTTAATTAAATGCACCCGTAATAAAGAACCTGTCATTCTAATAATAAGTCATTTGGTTCTTGGATATTTCTTTCAATGTATCAAACAGTATTTGTACGTAATAATGAAATATGTAATGTTGTGTTGATCAAACGGCACTATTAATATAAGGATTTTCATTCTAATCGTGTCTTGTTGACTCTTGGATATTTATTTCATTTTATTAAGCAGCAATTCTATATAATACTAAAATACCCAAGTAGTCTGTGAATTGATGGATTGGTGTGCCAATTGTGTAATCATCTAGAAAGATTACTGATTTANTCACCATTCTACTTAATCCAATTTTTGATTGCTCAATTGTTTCTTGTTTAGTATCTTTAGTTTAATAATTCAAGAGTTTATTCAATGTTTATTTCATTTATCCCATACAATGTTGTGACGAAATTCGATTCATTAAATTTATGAGGGTTATTTTTGGTCTTTTCCTTATTTTACATCCCTCAAATTGCTTCCTCGGAAGCTGGTCCTCCGTCTTCATAAATCTGTTGTGTTCCGTGGCATCCGCCAGAGGAATTCCCTATCAATTCGTACCGCAGACGTAGGTAAAATAACTAATTCAATATCTCAAAACCAATGTCCCCCAAATATATCCACCCACGTGCCCCATTCTATGTTTACTTCGGAAACTAACGCCAGTGAAATCATGAGAATCATCAGTATACCAAAAAACAATTTTTTTTAAACAGACGTAGATGATAACAGACAGACTCAAATTTACGGTAAAATTTTCATCCCACTTTACTTTAAATCCACTTATAGCTGTAAATATGTTTAATAGTTCTTTATCAGAATGGATGTTTCCTAATATATTTAAGAGAGCTAAAGTGAAACCTTTACACAAGAAAGGAATCAAACACAATGTTGGAAATTAATCAACTTCCCACTTTCCCAAAAATCCTTGAAAATTTGTTCGATAAGCGTCTTCTAGATTTTCTAACAAAAAATAACAATCTCTCTGACGATCAACACGAATTTCGGATATCCTTTTCCACCACCAGCGCCATATTTTCTTTCTTAAACGATGTCACCACTTCTCTTGGCCATGGAAAAAATACTCATTTATCTAAAGCATTCGATGTCATCGATCACGAAATTCTCCTTTCAAAATATCAATCTTGTGTCGCTGCCTTCACGAGATGATCTTCAAGTTGAGAATAATTCCTCCAGCTGTCTCCTGGTACTACAAAACTGAAGGGAAAGTGGTCGGCTCTCTTGCCGAGAAATGAGAGTACTAAATCAGAAGTGATGTTGACTCCCCAGACAAGGTTTTAAGAAAGAAGGTCCTCATATGTCGCTGTCCGCCTTTTTAGCAGACACATGCTGTTTGTGGTGCGATCGTGCGATAGATTGCGTGACGTTACAGGTTAACCATGTATCGATTGTTCATCCGGATCGATGGCGTGAATATTACGTAATGTTACGCAGGTTTTCTACATTGTTTCGGCGAGGTTGTGCAACCTCGTGGTTTCCAGTATAATTAATAAATGAATTTGTAATTAATAAAGTCAGACATGCTATGTCCAAACATTTCATCAATTTTTGTAAAACTCAAAGGTGTAAAGTTTGAATGGACCTATGAGGTTTGAAGAAATTGTTTTTCAAAGAATTAAGATATGTCACTCACTGGGCACAAAGAGTACAGAATCCATAGATGATTCACATGTCTAATGACAGAACATTAAAAATGTCTGAACAGGCCATATTCGGGAATCGTTCTATATAATTCCCTGCCCAAAAATATAAAAGATATTATTAAATTGAATCTCTTCAAATCCGCGGTTGCAAGCTACATCCTGCACAAGTGCCTCTACACTGCAAAAGAATTTATTGATTTTAATAAAAATTAAAACCGTCTTGGGCTTGATCACGCCATTGTCGTAGTTTTTTTCAAAATATGTGATAATAATATCATAACATTTTTTCCTGCATATTTGTATTCTCTTATTGTTCATATAAATTTAGTTGTATATGTACTCAACCTTAGCACGGTTGTGTACATTATTTCTGTAGCCCCATCCTGACCCGGTTTTTTTTCGGGTAGAGGCGGATTTTTTATAAAGACTCGCTAGACGCGTCATCTATTTAAATAATTATTCACGAATTTAGTGTTTTTTTATAGTTACGATTTATCACCAATACTTTCCGAATGATTTATAGTTTGATAATAATACGTACTTGTGAAATGTCTGTTCGGTGTTTTATTAAATACAATATTTGTTGGTATTATGTTAATACTATAACACGTGCCGAACTATTTTTATCGTTAGGAATATGTGTTATCCACCTCTGCTTTAGAGCCCTTGATCGGAATTGATGGGATGGTCCCTTGCTTGCTTCCGGAGAATAAATTAGTTTATTATCCTCCATGTGGTCATACGCAGTTTGTAACTGCTTTTTGTCAATAAGGTTTTATTTAATTATTAATGCTTCAATTCATGATTATGCTACGTATGGAATAATATATAGATGTTTTTTTAGTAATTATGAAAAAACGCTCAAGAAATGGCAGTGAACTATTGTATTAAGTTCCGTTTTCCCTGCCTTTCATTCCATCACAACACACACTCATCATCATTCACCCTCATGTCATTCATGTATCACCCGCGTCGGGGAGGTGTGTCCATCCGGCACCATTGAAATTCCCCTGCCAAATCAAAAGAGGCATTGTCTCCATCTCCTACCGCTGCAAAACAAAGGAAAAAACGCATTGATTTTTGAAATAAAAGAAGAGAAAAGTGGTATCTTGCATTTGATAATATTTTCACATTACAAAATCTTTACTTATACTTCTCATAATAAATTAAATGAAATATATATTTCATTAAATCATCATTATTTGCAATCCCCTGTATAACAATATTTTGGTTAAGATGAGTTAGAGGATTACTGCAGGTTTTGCTATAAGATGAGGCTTTAAGAGTTACGCTGAATTATTACTTACGGTGATATTATGAGAATTCATTCTTATCTACTGCTTTTGCAAATGAAGCAAGTGTTCTGGATCACTTATCAGCATATGAAAGCAGAGAATTTGACATAGATTTAGGATACTGACAAAAGCACGAGCGTAGAGTCGTGGGTTGGGTGGTCCGCCGCGGGCATTCTAGTGGTTCATCAAAACTGATAAAAATTCGTAAAATTAAGCTAAAATATACTTTTATTTTATGATTACGGAAATAATTAATAGATTTCCTATTCGGAATTGATTTGATAGTCCCTTGCTTGCTGACGGAGAAAAAAATATTTTGTCCTCCACACCTGGTCATATGGGGTTAGTAACATTTTTTTACTTCCTCATATACGTATTATATAGAAAGTACTGTAACTGTGAAAAAAATTCGAAAGCGAATTTACTACGGAAATATCCGTTTTGGCGATCCCTGATTCTGAAAAAGTGGTTTTTAGCATGGCGTCCGTCTGTGCGCAGCGGTTTTGAGTAAATGGATGAATTAATTTAATTCGTATTTCGTATTTACGGTATAATTTATTAACTTTTTGTCGATGCTCGTGCTCTAATTCTTTTTTACTTTAAAACAGAGTACTTCACATGAAGGTCATATAACTCTTAATGTTTCTCAAGAACGGTTCCAACGATTTTCCTGAAATTTTATGGACGTAAAGTACAATTAGTGTGCATTGCATCCGCATTAGCGGTATTTCGCTTGAAAGTTTGGCTAAAACGCAGTAAAATAATTTTGTCTGCTACACTTACACATTAGTTTACATTTTCAAGAAGAAGAATATTTAGCAGTGTATATGGACCAAGACGTAGAAAACACTTTTCGTAAACTGAAATGAAAGATATGATTATGATAAAATACATAAGAGGACAGCAGATACAAAAATGCTTCAAATTCTGTCTACAAAGCAATTACATTTACATAACACTTTTACGATATTTATAAGACTGGTATGTCGCTGTATGCTTTGAAATAATATTCTGAATATTTAATTTACTTTCAAATTTCAAATAAAATACAGTAATAAGTTCATCTAGCGACTTTGAACATGAATAGAGCACTGGAAGACGACCAAAATACTGAGGACTACGCCGGAAATGACTCTTTCACTATAGAATTTTTTCTCACTCTACGAGTTTACTGCAGATGGAGAAACGTACATGAGAAGGTTATGTGTAATGATTTTGCATTAGTAGTTGACAATATAGTATACAATAATTCGCATCACAGGAAATCTTCATAGATGTATTTATATGTATTCAATATCTCTGTTGGTAGATCAGATCGTCTTAAATCCTCAGGTATATTATGTCATATTTAAGGATTGGTCAAGATTGGGTTGAAAAATCGTCAATTCCAGGTATTTGTGTCCAGATCGGGAATTATCGGAGATCATCAGGAAGCCACCAGAGGTTTTCATCTTTTCCTGCTGGAGCGTGTTCTTCGACTTCATTTGAATCTGTTTTATCCATAAAATTTCGTTTGGTTTCTTTCCCTGCGGTACTCGCATCAGATTCCGTGTAAAGATAGGCAGTTAAAGTCATCAATTGATAAGAACCCTGATATATCATTAACTTCCCGCGGCACAAGTTCCGCTGTGCACTGCACTTATTCGATAGAGGGTGGTCTGTCTTCTCCAGTGTAGTACCTTTGAAATATAATTTCCTCGGTGTACTTGGCATAAAAGCAAGGGCATGGGTTATCAAACTTCTTTTTGTATCGCTCCCCTAAATCATCGTAAGCTCATCTTGGGTTATCCATTTTCAATCGTTGAGCTGCACTGATTTTGAAAACTTTTTTCTTTTCTGACTCATTAGCATTGCTCTTTGTATTTGTTCCTCAATGGTCTTTGCATCTTCCTGTCTCTTCTTTTCGTAGGCCAGTTTTCGTCGTTCCTGTTCTTGCTAAGTTTGATAGAAGCATTCTTGAGTGCCAGATTCTCTTCCACTAAAGCTGACATTTTGTCGATTTCGGTGACAGTTTCCTGTTTTTTATTGTGTTTGTCAGCATTTCTTACTTCTTCATTCTCTACTAATTCATCATTAACGATCTTTATTTCCACTGTTCGTTCCTCCTCCTCCTCCTTATCCTCTTCCTCTTTCGCGCGACAGTAATTTATTAATCCTTTGTCCCATATGCTTTTTCTTGACAGAAGAGAAGCTCTGGGTCCAAGACCCCATTGCGACGCACTTAAGAAATCTTTTCTTTTTTCCACTTACGTTAGTAGCACCTTCAGCAGTGGATAGCTCTTTTGTGAACTCTTTTCCTTGGAAACGCTCACAATGCTGCCCGTTTTACCTCTGTGACGTAAAATTGTGGACAATGCATGTGTACGTATAACACAATATGGTAAACAACTGACTTATATACTAGCCGTTCCGGCCAGATATATCACGCCAATAATGACTCGTTATGATAAGAGCCGAGCCGAGGTTATGATAAGCCCTTCGGTATAGTTTCTATAAAAATAAGGTCGTTTTATTTGACAATTAAAATACGTTCTGCAGACGTAATTAAAATATGGATTTTCAGAATTTATCTTCTTGAAAACTTCCGATATCCTCTTTTCAAAATTATGTCCATCCCTTCGATTAATTTGAACGAACACAATATGGTGTGTTCCTTCAGCGATTTTAATTTTATATCTGCTATATACTCATATTATAACATTATCTCGCATAATTTCTTTCAATTTATAAACTTATAATTATAATATTGTTTGTATGGTATATGGTATCTAATAAGTAAATACAATTCTCTACATTCCGAGAAATTAAATAATTTATCCTCTGTTCAAGAGAACTTCACGCAAAACTATTGATTGATTAGAATTAATCATTCACATTCCCTCACTATTTCATTTACGAATGGGGGAGGAAGTGTGGTTTTCGTAGCAAACAATTCAATCCATCAACTGTTGGACACAAAAAATTGGAAATAAACAATTTCATGGAAGCATCACGGCAGGAGAAACGTAAAGAAAAAGCAAACTAGAAAACATTTACACTAGGCACTCTTTTCAATATAACTAGCCAACGACACTACGTGGGGAGTGGAAGCTCATATTTTGGTTGGATGTCACAATGTTGCCACACCTGCAGATTTGACTCTTACAAGACTCCCAATGCATTGGCACTCACTTTCAAAATATGTGAGGAAGTGTGAACCAAACAAAGATACATAACAGCTAAATTAAACTAAATTAAGTTCATGTTTTAAAAGAATTAAGTTCATTCTGAAAAGAATAATATTCAATACTTTACTGTGTGTACACGAATTCCATTACGATAGAATACCAGTCCCTGGAAGAAATTATCTCATTATTTTTAAATACGACAGTTTTCTGATGTTGGCTTCCGGAAGAAGCTGAGGGAGTGTGAAATAGCCTATTAATAATATTTAATACATACTAATGGAGGGTGGCTTTATCCCCATGAACGACTTCCTACTACGGGGTCGGTATACTTGCACCCAGACACAGTTTAACTTACACACCTTTTAACTTATCTACCTATGCGACGCAGAATCATAGTGTGGGTATGTTGGTGGTAGTCCGTAGGGTTGGACAAAGAATACGGCAACTCTTACAGACCACCGTCGGCATCAACGTGTGGCCCTCCTACACTTAATATTTTGGAATATACGACTTATTTCAATAGACTTGCAACGCCATATTTATATTTATTTCGTCGCAGTAAAAGTTAACATATGAACATAAATATACTTACAAATATAAACAGTATATTGCTAATTATACGATTAGAATATATCTTAAAATATTTTGATTTATCTTTAGTTAGAAACCCTCATTATTCCTTGATTTAAAAAAATGTAAACCTGACAACAATTGTTCTAACTATAAACTTTATTCCAGCTTTGGATATTCCAAATACCAATTTTCTGCATTATAAAAATGGTGCCAAGAAGAACCAAGCAAGAAGATATCCATCCACCACCACTTGAAAATACAAATTCCATAGCAATCCACGCCTTTTAAGAATTTCGAAAAATTTGTTGTTGTTTTTACCTAATTCTGTACAACCCGTCAAGAAGTTCATGGCAAATTTGTCGAATGGGTGTAAATTAAACTGTGTCCGGGTACAAATGGGCGCAACTCCCCATTTCAAAAGATTTGAGACGTTCATATCGAATGACACGAATTAAAAAATTCCAAGAAGAGATATATTTTTTAATATTTTGTTTTTTGTGGGGGCAAGTTTGCTCAGTAAAGCCCACTTTACACGTTCTATTTTGCATACTGTTTCATGGAATGTGCACCAGACAGGATGCAGAATGCATGGAAATTTTCAAGCATGCTCTATTTTTCAGTACGACTCGTACAAATAGACTAGCACACTTCTAGCGGTATTTCTTCTTACTAGTTGCGGCATCTGTGTTCTCTCGAGTTGGTTGCGAGGTTAAGATAGTTGAGCTTTTTTATGTTGCGGTGTTTCCTTGATAGTAGAAGTTCGTAAATCAATCATATATAACAAAATATTATATTAAATCGACCATTCGTTTATCAATGAAGCCTGTTTACATGTCCAATGAAATGGAAGCACAGTAGAGGTTAGCTGCTGGTTGCGCTCCCCGTGACGTCATCCACTACACATCCGTTTCTTGTATAGCAACTGCTTGCAAATTGCCTTCAAAATGGACCGTGTAAAGCGGGCTTTAGAAAGTATTGGGTTACGACGATACATTTAATGGTTGTGGAAGTATCGGTTCGGAGTTCGCAGGGCATTCACCTCCAGGTCAGACTTTTGATTGCTCTGTGAGTAAGGGTTTCCGGTGTCTGTCTTCTGGACTATTGAATACAGACCACGACCTTTTCTTGCTGTAAGTTTAACTTTACTGATAATGTAAAATAAACATTTTAATTTATAAACAAATAAACCGTTTTATAAATTAAAAAATTATAAGTTATAATGCTTTTGTTGCTTGATTACTACTCGAACAGGTGAACTTGGAACCTCGCTAGGAAAAGTCGCAAAGAATGTCTAGAGTTGAATCCTCAAGTGAGCGGAGCGAGTTCTACCTAAAAGCTGAGTGAACTAATATCATACTGACTTAGAAACAAGCAGACTCACTCTCGAGCGTCATGAAACAGTCCCTAAATTGCTTCAGCTTGAAAGATTATATTATAATATATTTAAGTAAATGCAATTATTATTGGTAGTGTATTTATTCTATACATTAGCACTAGCGTACCTAGGCGGGGTCAAAGGAGGCGGTAAGGTCCGGGTCTTGTAGTATAAATAGGTCGCTAAAAATAAAACAAACACATTAATTTAAACTTAAGTTGACAAAACATTTTAATAACAGTGAAATTAATAATAGTTGATATTATTTAATTCAGCTCTTTTTAAATATTCTGGTGAGTCAAATATGGAGGCGTACCAACACGTTTGTATACCTTTATGAACACTCCATATGAACACTCTCGCCCAGGATTGTATTGGGTGTGCCTATGACTCGGTCATTTTCAGAGAAGGGTGTTGACCAACTTATTTGTCCGTCAATTCTATTTTCTGATTATATTCGGTTCCTCAGATATTGAAAATCTAAAAAAAATATTGTCTTTAAGGCTCTTTTGGGAGTAATTTTTACTTTTATTTTAATACTTTTAGATTATTATACCATAACCAATCTGAGATTAACTAAGCATTCTGTTCATACTTTTGGTTAACCATAATAATATCAATTGCCTTCTATTACCTTCTATTTTACTCAAATTCATTATTACTTCTTTTTTACCATTGTCATGTTTTCGCCTTTCTTATTTTATTTTAGATCTTTAAATTGTAATTAACTACGACCAACTCTACTGAGCGTGTACTATTTAATTATTGTCCATCTTTGAAATTCTTTGTGCATATTTTTCGTTAAAATTTGATGACTTACTAAAATGGTTTTATTGCGTGGACGTCTTAGCGCATATTCTTTCTTGGTTCGACCTGTGTATCATTGCACTGTACAGACACACATATCAATCGCCGTGACGACTGGAGCGTGCGATGAGACCTGCGCGTGCGCATGGCGGGCGAGGCGCTCTGCGTGACGAATGAAGAAAGCCATCAATCACGCGTGCGCCTTGTTTCTTTCTTCCGTCCGTCCGTCGCTGTCGCCGCCCACACCGCAGAGTGATTGCAGCGCTACTGGCGAGTGGGCGTCAGAACTAGGAAGAAGCATTTCCAAGCACAGGTGCGCACCATGCGACTGGTTCACAATAACAATCTGCAGTGGGTCGAAATCTCTTGCCTTTGGATTCTTGAGAGCACATCTGGTGCGGTAGTTCTTATGATGATTGTTGAATGTGTAAATACTCTCAAGACGTAATGTTTCCATTGAAAAATGGGAAATGATTTCTGCCTCCAAAAGGGGACTCTAGAAACATTGACAGGTCATGAGAACTTTGGGTATAGGTTGACAAAGATAGGGAAAACGACAGATAAGACGTGTTTATGTGGCCAAAGTGATGAAACTGTGTCACATGTGTTATGGGACTGTTCACTATACGACGAAGAAAACCGAGACTACATTCTGCAACAAAAGAGGAAAGGACAATATGACATGACAAAATGCGAAACTAATAGATACGTAACAAGACTTCATTAACTTCGAACATTACATTTTGAAGTTATGTACGCTGCGGGATTCTCTCAATACTGTTATGTGATTAGAGATACGAATTGGCTCCTGGGGAGTCTATTTTGCAATTTTGGCGATGATGTCCAATTAAATAAAAAGTTAAAAACTTTCGACCTTTTTTGGACGAATTATATTTTTATTTCTTGTTAATTTTTTTGATGATGTCCAATGTCGTATGTGTGTGTATGTATGTTATGAATTTAGTTCCTTCGGTAACTGACGAACAAATTGATGCATGGAAACCAATGAGATGATCATATAAGATTTGACTTAGAATGCATTGAGAATAGAAGCCTATTTCTGAGCAGTTCATACCGACTTCATTTATACATGGCGCTCTACTTTCGGTTTCTTAAATTCCCAAATTTTGTAAATGTGAATATATAAGCGGTCTGGTGACAACTTGTAACCCTGCGTCTTCTGGTAAATTGGTGAAGTCTTTAATTTAGTAGTGACTGTACCTAACGTTAAACAATTATTTAGAGATTTTAAAAACGCAACGAGATTTTCGTTACTTTTCCCGTACAACCTACAGCTTTTTGGAATAATTCGTATGTCCCATTCCGATTGCAACCTCTTCAAGTTCCTTACTTGCCTCTCGTTCTTTAGTAATTAATTCTGATTCTAAATAACAAGCACAAAGAATTCCCAATGAATTCATTTGACCTTAATTCTCTTTCTTCGCATTGCACCGTGATTTGTTCACTTACATTGCGTTGTTCCACGAATTTAGTTTCAAGAGGAATACTCTACTTGATGCTTTACTATGTCTTTTTGATTCATTGGTATGACTGTGGCTCAACAACTTCGTCCCTTTCTCCATCAACCGAATTTACTGGGTCGGATGTGTCTGCCAGAGGGTTGTAATAAAATAAAGACAATTTCGTCAAATTGTTTCATTTCTTCGGCTTCCGCATAATCGAATCTAGCATTCAATTCAGCAAATTCAGTCTTTATTTGAACTGAATTTTCAAAATTTGTCAAAAATTCTGTCTAAAACTACGTCCAATTTTGAAATATTTCTTTGTAATTTTTCATCAATACTATTTCTAATTCAAGCTTTATCCTTGCAAAACTTTGATACATCAATGCTATTAATACTTGTATTATGCTACTCATGCCCGTTTCATCGACTAGTAGCGTACCTTCACTTGCAATAGCTGCCATTCGACATCAACCCACGAAGCATCTACATCCGAGGCGGTAGCCTCGTTGACGACCGCCGGAGTACTAGCCTCATTCAGCGTAACCCTCGCCATTAGCGCACAGATAATTAAACTTTTATTTACGACCTCGTTATCACTAGACCTATTTTGTTTTAGCTAAACTGACCTGAGTCTGCCATGGCCACTCTGATATCCACAAAGCACGTAAAGTAGTAGTTAACACCAACACACTTACTCAGAATAAACAATGTCATTTTTTGTGGATGGTGATTTCCTCCAAAATAAATAACAAATAAGACTCTGAAACTGCAGGGCAAGAGCGATGTCGTGCCACTATGTTGGATTGACAATTTTGTAACCGTAAATTCCCGGTTACTGTCCTCGGACACAGATAATGAGGTTGGGCACCAGGAAAACGGGAAAGGTTTCACCATCCACAAAAGTAAGAAAAGTACACAAATGAAAAAGTAATAATATAATGATCTAATAAGTAAATACATTTACAATTGGAAAACTTCTCTCGCAATACTTTCATTTACTGTACCACGTATCGAATATTTTATGTATCCCTGTTGACACATGTAATTGTCCAACCTGTTAGCACAAGTTCAGAGATAAGTTTAATAGCTCAGTTCATGGCAAGAAATATAAGCAAGAGATACTGTCATTTCTTGGTTGGACAAATTTCCTTTACAGTTTTTAAAAAGCCACCTCTTTAGTACAAATTAAATAGACAAAAATAAATTTGGCTGATGTAATCCAAATGCAACAATTATCCACTGTAAATTTCCCCAAATATTTTCTAGCAATCAAATAGAATGAGTATACATTGAACCAATGCTCCAGTGCCAAGGAAACTACCTTTCATGAAACCAACAGTGACTGGAACACATGTGGAAGATTAGGGCCTTTTCCACCCCAAAAATCTTCATGAAAAAATACACTTAACTTTGCTTCAAAGCACCACAAACACGCATGATAATCTTCAACTCGACATCACAGTAGGCACATACCAGAGTCAGGGTCGGTGTCAGCGGCAAAGGGACAAGGTCGACGGTGCGAGTTCGACACTCAGGGGTGCACGGTTCAGTATCAGCGGTGAATGCGATGAAGGTCCGGATGCGTCAAAATGTTACCTAACACGTGGGGAGACGCATCCATCACCAAAAGAAGCCGTCACTCTCCGCATCCGTGGCCAAAATGAGAAATCGTCTTCCGTAAACCGTCCCTCAAAAAGCTCCTTTCCGTCACCAAAAGAGAATTATGTCCTCCTCCAGTTGTGCCATTCAAAAGGCTCTAATCTGATTCCTTCACCAGAACGAAAATCCCTCCTCCAACAGTTCCATCATAAATCTCCCTAGCCTAGCAAACGCGCCCTTTTTATACTCTACGCGAACTACTAGTATAGAATATAAATTTTATTCTCTCATTCAGTCACGAAACAAAATACGTGTTGTCACATATAAAAGGCAGTATGAAGAGAAAACGATAACCTCCCAGGCAAAGCCTGTTTGGAGGATACTACATTCAATTTTTACTTAGCTCTGTACAGCGGAATAACACAGACTTCATAATAATAAAGATACATTAATTTTATGTCTCTCATATACATAACAAAATAGATTCCAGTGGAAACTTGAAATAAAAAGCAATGTTAACTTTATTAAACGAAAAAAAAAGAAAAAATATAGTTTTGTAGTGACAGAAGCCAACAAAAATAAGTTTTCTTAAAAGATTACCTATCTCTTTCAATTATGTACATTTGTTTTTAATTCCTGAATATTCTTAACAAAACCTTAAACTAAGAATTTATATACATCAACAAAATTTAATCACATACAAAAATATACAGACACATAAATGTACATACACACATATTATACGTACATGTATTATATTTGCACCCACTATATTATACTCTCCGAAGGAATTTATTGTATTTAAGATAAATTAATTCACTACTCTAAACTACATTTATTAGTGTAGTGTCTCAATGGACAACAACCACTTCCTTAACTTTTTATTAAAAGAAAAGGAAGTTTTCAGACTTTTAATATCTTGCGAAACTTTTTACATCGTTGTTTCAGAATTCGTCCGCGCGTCTATACGTCATAGTGAATGGCGCTCTAGAGTACGCAGCCATCAGCTATGACACAAAAATTCATTTTTCGTTACAGCATGTTGATTGTTCAGTTAATTCTGCATACAGATTGCTAAACTGCATTTCTGTATGTTGCACCGTTTTCGAGATAGTGAAACAAATTTATGCAAATTTAAGTTTCCTTGTGTGCGCCGATTAGGCAATTAAAGGATTTAAGGTGGAAGATAATTGATTCAATCTGTACTTGAATGTGTTTGGGAGTGTATAAAGTATGATTGTGAAGATAAATATATTTGAACCGATTGATATTTTAAATATGTCATCGCGTTTGCAAATTATAATACACGATGATTAATTTTCGGGATGTTTTTCGGTTTTGTTATTTTTTATTCCAAATTAGTATGTTTAGTGCTATGATCTTTTTTATAAATTATAATTGGGTACGATTTTTTCAAATTATTGATAAAATTGCTCGTGAGGTTATCTGCAGATATGATACACTTAAACTGATTGATGACAAGTGCAGTTTTTTATGTGAAACTTAAATTCAACAATGCATGTTGACAATTTGAGAAGTGAGGCAATTGACAAAACACTACTCAAATCTTAAACGAAGAAGTTTTGAACGAAATACAGTGTTTTACATTTCACGCGCTAACCATCTTTCACACATAAGACAGACGCAACAGCAGCACATTTATGCCCCAGATAATACAAAATACCAATTTAGAAGAAGAGAACCCAAATATGTAGTTTGAACAATTTTTCTAATTCTTCTAGTGATTTTATTGCTGCAGAAAGAAGTTTCAGAGAATTGAAACCTATAAAAATACATTTAACAAATACTATGAGTCATCAAAAACTTAATACCTTTTATATTGAGCATCAAAAGGTTTCTTTGATTTGTTTTGATGGCATAATTAATACATTTGCATTAAAGAAAACACAGAAGATTATAGTTAAAAGCACTGAATATTTTTCCGTTAGTCTACTGGACTACTAACGATTTCCTTTCCAATAAGTTTTGTTTCACTTATATTGTTTATTCTGTTATGGGTCAAAACAGTAATTTTTATAACTATAAGTTATGTGAAATAATAAAAGTGCTATTTCATTATAACAGTAATTTTATCTCTGTTCACTCGTTTCTTTTTCCAACTGATATTTTCTCAATTTTTTAAAGATTTTTTTTTAACATCCTCTAAAACGTACTTTATGTATAATAAATAAATCTACCAAATGCTACAAGATACCCCTGTATGAAGGGAGGGTGAGAGGCACCGCCCTCGTCCCTCATTAAATAAGTATTGTTCCGGCCCTATGCTTTTTGCATTGTTAGAAGATCAATAACGAAGGATTTTATAAAATTCCAATTTTAAAGGGTAAAACAAGGTGAAATATGATTTTAGTATCACCGCTTATATTAAATATTAAATTTCGTCGTCTGCTAAATAAAAACTAAGGGTAAACCGTATCATGACATCTATCACGAAAATCATGAAACCGATGTAGGTCTGCTAGTCATCTCATATTACCCTTACGTATTAAGATTACGAGATGATTTGGTTAATTAAAAGATAATAGCTAAAAATACGGCAAACACTGCGAACTACATGGAATGAAGGAAAGTTCTGGGGAGCAGGTAAGTCTAATTCTGCCCTTTAAAACAGTAATTTTTGAAACTCCTTACTATACAATACAATACAAACAACACAGGGCGTCATAATAATAATATCCACAGGGGGAGGCTATCGCAATTATTATTATTATTATTATTATTATTATTATTATTATTATCATTATCTTTTAATTTTTCACATTCTAACAGAATGGCTGATTGTAATGTAGAGGCAATCTACCAGGTGCCTTACAGTACTACTGTTATGCCTGAGATAGAAACTTTCTAACTATATGACACGTGTTCAACAAAACGGATTTCCGTACCAAGAACCCCATGTTCGAAACCTCTCTTCAGGGCCTTAGGGATTACCCCAGTCGCACATATCACAAGAGGAACACTTTTTACGGTCTCCAGATGAAACAACTTCAATTCTTCAGCCAATGCTGCATACATATTGATTTTTCCTGCTTGAGTTATTCCTACCTAACGTTTTGATTAAGCGTGATGGTCACATCTATTAAAAACGCACACCCCTTTTGCTTGTCCATATACATGATGTCTGGTCTGTTAGCTAAAATTGTCAAATCTTTTCTAATTGACCGATCCCAGTATATTATTATTATTATTGTTGTTTTTATTATCACCATCATATATTTTAACTAATTGCCTAATCTAGTTTAGTATTGGAATTTATATTGGTTGAATACTGTGGAAGCTGTTCTCCTGTTATGGTATATTGGGCTACACAGATTGGGCGTACGATCGTGCTAACGAAACTTGTGAAACAAGTGCAAAATTAGTGAGAAAGGGTAAGTACTAAAAGCATCAAATTATTTTGTGATATGATTAACTACAGTTCGACGATTTTAAAGGAATATACTTTTTTGAATGGTGAAGGGATTGGTTTTTGTTGATGATTTGATGGCATCATGATTTTCACAGTTGATTTGGTGTCACAAAACTAACATCATTCGGACATTCTCGACTCATGCGGGAATTGAAGTGACAACCATACTTGACGTAGCAGCTAGGATCTCTTCTCCTTACGCTTACATCAAATTTACCAACTCATTCATTGTATTTGGATTGTTTTAATGGAAAACGATCATGGTAAATGGTTTAAGGAACATTTGGAATAAGAAGGGAAATATCCATTAGCATGTTGACCGTGACGGCAGTTTATTTTTATTTCTCTTCCGAAGGAAACCATTTAAAAATTTTCAAGAGTTGTTATTACGTTGTTGAAAAATGAATGCTCTTACTTAAAGGAAACGTTGTTCAAGTTAGAATAGGAGATAATGAAAGTAGTGAACTCTAAATCGTGTTTCTTTATATTTGGGGGCGTAAACGAGTGGGTTTACTACGTCTGATGCGAACGAAGAAGAGGGTTTGCGTGAGTAGCAGGAACAGAAGGAGAGGGAAACGGAAGAATCATGCTTGGTTGTAGCGGAAGAGGAAAAAGAAATTCTTAGAAGTTGGTTTCTTTTATGACCTTTGAGAAAGAGTCATTGAAGAATGGAGGGTTGTGTGTTCTACTCAATGAGGTAACTTGTGTTGTAATGTCGATGCTAAACATTTGGAATTACTTTGAGATCGTCTTTTTTCCTCATTTTCTGAGAACCAAAGAAAAGGAAAACCATATTAGATTCCACGAGAAAAAGGATAATTAGGTAATTAAATAAATAAATTTAATGTTATCAATAATAAATATAGCATCATATGTGATTGGCACGTATTGATAAAATTTTGAAATCAGATTGTTAGGAGATGATATGAGAAATTATTGGTATAATTATCATTCTACTTTATAGATTAAAGACCTTTCCTATTAATTCGTATTAGAATACTGAGAAAAATAAACTTATGCAACACCTATTACTTCACACAATACATGTTGGCTTGTATTGCATTATTACGGATTACGATCATCCTATTGTTAGTAATTGTGTTTGGAAAAGAAATTTTCAGCCTTACTCGCGACCTGAAAACTAGCTGCCTATTCCTTGCAGTTCATTCGATATTTCCAAGAACAACTGACTGTGGTATTTAAGAAATTAAACGTTATGTGTTGCTGCTTGTTGATTCTAACAAATCCAATTTTCTATCCTGCTCAAAACATAAGAAAAAGTTGCAAACGTTATTATGAAACTATGTGTTTACGTTACCGATTATACCACGTATCTTGCATGAACGTGTTCAGCATAAACATTTTTTCAAATTTATCAAATTTCAACAAAAACTGACGGAATTTCAAATTTTTATTGCTTTAAAGAACGTCATTGAGCCTAGGGCAATAACGCTTCATTTCCGAGAAATCGTTAATACACAGATTTGCAAATTCGACATTGGAGAACATTAAAAACATGTGTCAGATGCAAACACGTTTATTGAGTGTGCCGTTGGACAGGAGAGTCGAACCCGAGTATACTGATAAAATTCATCTGCTTTTTGGTTCCTATTCTTTACGAGATTCTTATGGAGAAAAATCCCAATATCTGCTGTATTTTTTTATTTATTTTGCAGTGGTCTTACACGCCTTTATCAATGGTTTTAATTCGCTTCAAAACGATGTACATTGAATCAGCGGACAGGAAATGAAATCGATACATAATTACGTCATCAAAAATTACATCAAAGTACTTGAAAACAAAATGAATATCATTGTGAAGAAACCGACGAAGATAGAAACTTTGAATGGGTCCTTTTTTCGATGTAAATTGTTGCTTTGATTGAAACGTATTTGACTGACACTGGAAAGAGAGAGAGACGCACTCTTCCTCAGACCAGGTCTTTCTCCTTTTGCATGGTTTCCACTACACCGCGTCGGCGTCCTCTGGCCTTCCGAGAAGCGCCACGCCGCCCGTGCCGAGGACGCACCGACCCATGAGGGCGCTGTGAGCCGTGAGGACACAGGCATGCAGAGCGGACGGAGCACGCGCACGCGCTCACGTAGATGCGCAAATACTCCAGATTCCTCTGCGAGTCGCTGAAGTAAACTGATTCAGCGGTGAAAAAACGAAGCACATGCGTTTACATATGACATTCATTTCTATACACTTGGACAGTCATGTACAGTACGGCGGCTCCATCTGCGCGCGAGGGGCGGCTATTACAGGCTCAACCACAAATACTTCCATGTCTACGCAGGAGAAAGTAAATCAAAATTCGTACATCTAGCTTTCATGTGTATCAGTTTCTATTCAAGTACGAACTAGGATTTCTGTTATTTTGATTCAGGTAGAATGTTCATGTTTTAAATACCCCCTTTATACCCCTCAAGGATCAAAGACCGTGTTCACAAACCGGCGGTCGCACTTCTTCGGTGGTAAGATTCACACTCTAATCCCTGTCTCTTATACACATCTAGATGTGNGCATAGGATTTAGGGGGCGGGGGAGCTTCCGAGCTCAATAAAAGATGAAAATAAAATTTTCATACATTTCCTAAAATAATACATTCTTAAAATAATATATTTGGTATGTAGACTTATTATTTGCTTTAAGAAGTAAAGAGTATGCTTACAGAATAGTAAATTACTTTAAAATTATATCATTAGGCACCAAACTTTCCAAATTTCCATACTCCCACATACCTCGGAGATCTAAAACCTAATTCCCTAAAATAAAATCCTCGATCCGACACTGTAGTATGGGTGTGTTGTGTTTATTATTGGTTGTGTTCCTAGAAGAGAAATTACCACGAGATAAATTTCAGTGAGATCGTCATTAATCCCGAGTATAACCATCTGAGCCGGACACCCAGATCCACTTGCATGCAACCTTGTTCTTTACATCTATGTGGAGAACACAACTGTGTTATGTCACGTCCTAAGAACCTTTACGATTCCAGGTCTTAAAGGATTTCAATACACAGTTTCATTCGGAACTAAAATTATTGCCTTCTTTTCTGTTTTATTTACTCTGACGCTCTGTCCGACGAGTGCTCAAGAGAGAAAGAGTTTCTTCACATCCTCCTCTGTCGATACAGGAGTATGCAGTGACGTTCCGTCTGATTCGAGAGTATCATGTGAAGTCTCACTACTTTTTATATTCTTAAGTGCATTTAGTTGACAGATTTATTACCAATGTTTATTTTGCAATAAAAAATAATAAATGGTTCAAATTATAAAGGAGTGTTGTTGAAATAATGACTATTAATAGATGTTTTAGGAGGTTTTTCAAACTCTTTGGAATACGAAATAAAGAATTGTGTGTCTGTGAAATGGATAGGGTAGCGGTAAGCCATGTGTTAGGCTATAGGATTATCCCATGTATGACTCAGTTGTGAGTATGTAACATATATAATAAGTAAATAGTCTGTAAGTTAATAGAATGTGAAGGGAATAGAAAACAGAGTTATTTGAAAAGTTGAAGGAATATGTGATTAAGGAAGAAGGTCAATGATTCAACGCGTCATAGAAATATTGTAGAGAAGTAAACTATTGTTATAATCGGATATTTTCCTGCTCGTTTAATGACTGAGTAACAAATAGGAACTGTATGAACAAATAAATTGATAAATGTGTTAATAAATATAATAATTTTATTCATTGTCAAATAATTACATTTTGCGAGTGATCACGTGGAGGACAATAAATAAATAAGTTTACAAAAATACTTAGTATCTATTTTATTTGAATATTTCCTTTATTCATGTATTTACGTACATATATTTTGCATGTATTTGAATTAATTTTTCTTACAATTTTACTAACCCGAATTCCCATAGCAGCGAAACCTATCATAAGACCTGTGTTAACCACAAATTATTTTAAGGAATCTCTACTTCCATAGATGTGAAAATCCGCTATCCTAGTTTGCCTTCTAGCAATTACCGTAAGTGACCTTTCGTGCCTCCGTCCCGCACACCGACAGCGACTGATTTTGCGCAGGTAGTCGTCAACACCCACTCGCACCCACCCGGTTTCCTCTTCTTTCGACTCCTGCTGTCTGTGGGTTGCTTTCTCGATCGTTGCTCACACAGTGGGACGGAATAGGAATTTGCAATTGGAAACACGAATCGCGAGACGAGGTACTTTATCAATTACATTAGGGAGTTTTACATTGCGTACCTGCGAGCTATCGTGTGCGCTACCCACATACAAATTCCTTCTGCGCATACTCAGAACTTAGTGGTACACTAACGCTCCCACGTTATAACGCCTGTTTGCTTATGATGTTAGTGGTACGCTGGTGAGAAAGGTCAGGGCGGATTCTGGTCTGGATTTCAGGTTATGATGATGTCTAAGAAGGTACGCGAGAGATTTGTTGGTTGTGTGTGCCATAAGAGCAAGTACTGGTGTACTCACAGTACAGTTTACTTGTGTATATTTGCATAGAAGTAGTATGTTTTGGTTTTCAATTTTTAGTATGATATGAGTCGAAGGTATGCTATGCAAAATGCATCGATTATTCTAGTTCTTTCCGCGTGCGTTACACGGTTAGCGTTATCAACGTAATATGTACGATGGGAAGCTTGTACGTTATGGAAAAGCATTCTATTGCATTCTGATGCAAAAGCTTCCTATTGTGATATCTACGCGAGTGTCAACTTGTGTCAACCGTGCACACTGTACGGAACATCCTTTCACTCTGCTTATTACGTAGTATAGTTTCTTGGTATTCCTGTGAACTTGCTTTATTTCCGTTGGAGACAAGTAAAATAAAGTAACAATTCACTTGTGTCTGTCCACGATGTTCTGTTTTTGTAAATAGTAATTCTATCCGCAGTCGAATTCCTGGTGAATAAAATGTCTATACTCTCTTCTATCATCACAGTCGGTAATATGGTAATGATCACATTATATCTATATTCATCTCTCGAGAACATTTTATTTGACGTTGACTTCTATTAAACCTCCTCTACGTGCACTTTTCTAGCTTGAGTGGACGAACCATCACACGGAATGGTTTTAGGTGAAGTTGCCAATCTAACGATAGAACTAACTTGAGCCATAGCTTCTCACAATCCAGATACCACCTTTGATGGGTGCCAGCTTCTCACAATCCAGATACCGACGATTTGCATATTGTCACGCCTATAATAGTCTCTACCCATACCCATGCACTTCCCACACAGCAGCATAATTTTCGAAGCTGTCATTAATATTTTTCCCCATATTGCTATGGGTTGCGACACTCGTCACCCATCTTTTGGTGAATTGACACCGTTCCTTGATGGCTATAGGACAGTGGATAAATGTTGGGAGTTCGGAATAATATGTAAGAGGTGAGGTATGGGTACTGTCCAAGGAATTATTTATTTATTTATTAACAGAATTCGTAAATGTAGTCATTTCAGATGTTTAATAATTCGATACTTTACCACGTCTATTCTATCGCTTCGGAGTTCGGATGTTGTATTGGCTTCAGTCTCCAGTAATTTCGCTAGGTTGTGGACACTATTTACTATTGTAAGAGTGCTTCTTTTGCTAGACCTATTTTATGAAAAATTCCTTAAGTGTTTCATGTTTTCTTTTTGTCGACAGTAAACTTTTTAAATTTTTTATATTAAATGTAACTAAATTCATGAATTGTTTTAGAAATTCTGCTCTTTCTCGTCCAAATAAAGAGCAATTCCACAAAAAAAGTTCAATCGTTTCTCTTTCTTCTTGACACAATTCATGTCATCTTCCCTATCATCTTTAAGTAAGTGTTCGTTCGTCCACGTTATTGTGGGACACACTTCATCTAACTACTCCGTTGAGACCTGCCCGAGCTGGGAGGCTCTGTCAGTAGCTACGTTACCGCCAGGATAGACTTCAGTTACAGGGAATTGTACGTGGGTTACGTAATGATTCATTGTATATTATCATGTACAATTCAATTTTTTTCTGTTGATCTATTTATTCATTGTTTACTTTAACGCACTTTTCCAGACTAAAAAACATTTTTCAATCACAATGTTTCACCACTGGTTTGCTACTACGTCTGGTGATACATAAGTAGTACACTATCCTAGTAAGTAGCACATTATCCTAGTAAATAAATGATATTAAATATTCTTAAACTACACAAAAAAGTAAAAACTGACTTAAAAGAAAAGAGAAACCATTCACAAAATTATCATTTTATGTAATTTCTTAGTATACTTATGGCAGAAGTAAACAGCGCAATTAGTGATGTATTATTCTGAGGTGTGTTATATCACACGTATTGTGTATTTCCGGGTGTTGAAAGTTTAACGTTTACCCTGACGAAAAAATAATAATAAATTAATTGTCGTAAAAGCAGTTACAAACTATGTGACCAATATGAGTATAATAAACTAATTTGCTCTCTGAAAACATGCAAGAGAATATCCCTTCAATTCCGATCGAGGGCCGAAGGCATAGGCAAATTTAACATTTCAACACACACTGTAGATAAGTACAACAGTTAGCTACGTGCTATAATTTCAACAGAATACAAACAAATTTGTTATATATAAAACAAAAAAACTTTGTTTCACAAGTAACTGTAGTTTATAATAATTTACTATAGTTTATAGTGTATTTGGAAAACATTGCTATGTATTTTAACTATTAAAATAACTATTAATTCGAAATTTATTATACAAAATATTTTTTTATAGTAGAAACATTCGAACTTCTTTTTTATATACTAGTACAATAACACATGAATGATTGATAACGAGCTTCTTTTGACCCTGATCCGGTCCATAGTGCCTGCCTTCCACTAGTGCCTCTCCTTCGTCTCCTTATACCCGGTTAATGGGCTCTTCCTAAAATGGTCTCTACCCATCCCACTCCCCTCCGCATCTTGCGCATGAGACCCTCGTGAAGAGAAGTGTTCGCGAGCACACGCCACGAGAGAAATGAGAAACTCCCAACCGCTTGGCATTCCTAGACAATGCGCTGCTGGTTCAGTAAAACAAAATGACGTAATAGTACTGTGTGGTGATATAAATCATCACGTTGTCGATTATGCTAATCAATTATGACTACGGTGTTACATCTAACCCAAAATAACTACCTGAGCGTGATTTATTCTGCTTTCGTTTGATTTCGTCTCACAGCACTATTTATAAAGATTAAGATTAAATTATCAATACATTATAAATTGTAATTATCCATGGTATTATTGACTATCGAACTAAATTACTAAAAATTGTTAAGTAAAGTAACAAAATCTTTTTAGTTATGTCATACACACGCTGCAGGAGTTAGAGTCCATTATATGTAGAGAGATGTCAAGTCGACAAAAATTCCAAGGGGTATTAGGTAGTTTCTCATACTTCGCAGTATCTTCTGAGCACGCATCATCATCTAAGTGTTACAGAGGGTGACTAAAATGGTCATCCTTTGCTTAGGTTTCTCATGAGAAAATACTGTTGAAGGGTGTTTCAGCAGACCTAATCAGATGACGCGACGTCCATGTCGCTTCTCTCTGATATAAAGAGCTCTACAAGTAGCTAGCTCGCTGTCACCGCAGTGACGGACTGGACCACGGTATATGTCATGATAAGGAAAAAAAAACATAGTTCAACTAATCATGCTACTGGAAAGTGTAGTTAAATTTCATTCCAAGAAATGTAATTTGTACTTTTCTTGTAATTGAGAGTAGGAATAAAATTCATTAGCATTACATACATTATTACGCAAATGTCCCCTACATTTTTCATGCCTTCAGTATTGATGATATCCTATTATTTAGTCTTTCACCTTTTTCTTTCTAAAAAAAAAACAGAATTAAACTAGTAGTACTAGTTAAATTAAACTGTTAAAACGTTGCACATACTTTGTCATATACGTTTCTCCGTCCGCAGTATAGTGAGAAAAAATTCTGTAGCGAAAGGGTAATTTCTGGCGTGGTTCTCTATATTTTGATCGTTTTCCAGTGCTCTATTCATGCTCAAAGCAGCTATAAGAACTTATTACTGTCTTTTATTTGAAATTTGCAAGTAAATTAAATATTCAGAATATTATTTCAAAACATAGCGACATCTTATAAATATCGTAGAAGTGTTATGTAAATGTAATTTCTTTGTAGACAGAAATTGAAGCATTTTCGTTGCTGTCCTCCTATGTATTTTATCATTATCATATCTTTATTTCAGTTTACGAAAAATGTATGTTACGTCTGCTTGGTCCATTTCCATTGCTAAATATTATTCAAGCTTCTTAAAATAGTAAACCAATGAGTAAGTGTAGCAGAAAGAAATTATTTTACTGTGCTTGTACCAAACTTTTAAGCGAAATACCGCTAATGCGGCTGTAATGCAAGCTAATTGTACGTTACGTACAGAAAATTTAAGCAAAATCGTTGGAACCGTTTTGAGAAACATTCAAAAGAGTATAAAAAAATAATTAAAGCACGTGCATAGTGTACTACGCATGTAACATGTAAATTCTACCGGAAATACGAAATGCGATTTAAATTGATTCATCCATTTACTCAGAGTCGCTGCGCACAGACGGACGTTATGCCAATAACAACTTTTTTAGGACCAGGGATCGCCAAAACGGATATTTCCATCGAAATCTCGCTTTCGAATTTTTCGCGATTACAATACTTTTTGTATACTACGTATATGAGAAAGTAAAAATAACATAAAAAAACATGCTATTTATTTATTTGAAAAGGATGTAACGCGACTACTTGAGTCGACGTGTTTGACCTTGATGAAATACATTAAAGTGTATAGAATGGTAAGGTAACCTCGAGCGAATTAGCAAACGCAATGATATCAAGACATATCCACAGTAAAATAGTTAAGAATAGTTAAATTATTCACATTCAGTTCTTAGAGATGCATTACTCCATCGCCACATGCCACAATACCTCTCTCAATCCTAAAAGAAGTGGAGTGGAAATATCGTTCCATGGATGTGTCAATATGGTATTTAATTCATTAAAATGTGTTGTGTTTACACAAAAATTAGTTAGTTATAAGAGACTGATGTTGTCAAAAGCAATAAAAATATCTATTCAATAGCTGAGTTTTGATCCGTGCCGAAGATTATGGAAAAAAGTTAGTATCAAGAGACCCGGTCCGGTATCGACGTTAATTTCTCACTCCATAGCAACGCGACGGTCGGGTCTATATATAGTAAGAGACTCGGTTCTGAAGCTTAAAACTGATTTTTTTTTTACAAATACACAATTATTTGCATTCAAATTCTTAGGAAAAACTAAGTATTCATCGATACATCCGATCATATTCGTTTCACCTTATTTTTCATTGCTATTCTATTATTCTACGTTTTCTTCCGCTGAGTTTCGATAACTTTTCTTTAATTTTGTTCAAGATTGGAAAACTTTTGTCTCCGTTTTCTGTCACAATGCAGCGCCTCGGTCACTGTCTTGTGTTTCCTCTACAAGGCATGTTTATAAAAATGATTTTGTTCATGGCGATACTTTAATATTAGTGATTTCCATCAACTCACCATTGAATACATTTACTAAATATACACACATGCAACACAAAATAAAAACATATGATCAAATGTTTGGGAATTGCCATGGCGTTTAAAAATATTATTTTACCTTACACATTTCTTACGACCTTAATGTTCCCCGTGGAGTACGGGTAACGTGAAAGTGCGGTTATGATAGAAATCGAGGGTACGACCCTGGTAGAAATGGGTGGATATTTTTATTCAGTTTAGTCTATATAACTTTATTCGAAATAAGAAGTTCAGTATATTTTGAAACTAATTTTTGCGATTCTTACGAAAGATAACGGGTGTTTAATCAGGATCATATATATTCGTAGTCTACGAAGTATAAGAAATAAATTGATTTTGACGTAAAGACTTATTTTTGTTTATTACTATGTGTTCTTCAGTTTTCACCTAATTTCCTGAGTATAATTATCATTATTTAGGTTTTCTCTTTACATTACACTACTTCCACAAGTTGTATAACGAAAAATAAATATATCGAATGATGACAGTCCGAAAATGAAAGTTGAACGTGCTATACACAATTTCGTAATACTTAATTCATCAAACTTAATGAAAATGAAAAGTAATGTTAATGAAACTTAGTGTTACTGAAAAGTATAGTCCATAATTGTACGTAGAGGATCCAAAATTTGCAGCTCGACGACAGTGGTGCCTTTAAGTGGTGAGCGAGCATCATTACGTTTTGGTAAATCACAACCTACTTGGTCATACTACATATGATAGTCGCAAAAAAAATAATTGTGAAATCATTTCATAACCTTAATTTTACTCAAGGTATGTCACTGCTAATGTCCAAATAACACGAATAACCCTATAATCAGGAATAGCTAATGACAAAATTTACGTGCTGTATTGTAATAGAAAAATAGATAATTACGTAATTTAACAACCAATTTTCTGCTCTTTAACAAGTGACCAAAATCTTAATTTTGTAATTGATAAAATATGCATTTTAGAAAAAATTAGACATTGCGAAGTATTATTTGCCTTTTCTCGGATATGTTCTGCAGCTTCCTCGAAGAGCAGTCTATAATTAATGTAGAGAAATACGTGTACATTGCTTTTCGCGTACAAAACCAGTGGGTTCAATGGGATTAGCGGTTTGCTGTAAAAGAAATCAAGAAACGATGACAAAATCTAAAATTAATATTATATTTATTAATCTACACAGAGGCATAATACCGAGCCAGGAAGTAATTGAAGAAATCCGTAAAGAACAGACAGATGTGTGCCTTGTCCAAGAGTCTTATGTCGTACGCGGGAAAATCCAATACGTTCCCCTGTCATACAGAACAGGGCAGTGTACATCGGCAATGTACATCGTAAATATTAGTATTGAAGTTTACAATTTGGAAGAATTCAGTGATAATCTACAAGCTGGAACAATACGAAAGGGAAATTTAAACGTTCTCATAGTCAATATTTATATACATTTGGAACGAAAGGACAAAAAGTACATTAATACCATACATAAAATCATAGATAAGTATGGATGCATGGATATCATTATGGGGGTGATTGGAACTCAAGAACGAAATTACTAGGGGATAGAATAACGGACATTCGAGGGAAAAATTAATTCTTGAGAGGATATTATGAATACACAATAATTATTGGCAAGCTTGCAGAAATTTAGATAGTGACCACTTCACAATAGTTTACACAATAAGTGTTATACACCTTAATACAAAAGTTTCGGAAAGAATTTAGAACATAAACTGGGAGAAATTAATTAAAGACAAAATAAATAGCTTTGAAATAAACAATACACATCTTGGAGAACGAATAGATGACAGAGTGGATGAATTACAGCTTACGATGCTTCGCATATCAAGTGAATATGGCAAGAGGAGAGGAGATGGACGCTTTTTGGGGAAAAGTTGGTGGGATAAAAATGTAACAAGATTGAAAAGGAAGAAAAATAAATTACGACGGATGTATCAACGCAGCAAAAGAGGAACGATTTTGAGAGAAAGGTTAAGAGAAGACTACAAAGAATGCCTTCGCGAATATCGGGATACGAAAAGGGACAAAAAGAAAAAGGAATGGAGTGAGTTCATAAAAAGGTGTAAGGATAAAAATTTATGGGGATTGCCGTACGTTATAGGAAGAGGAAAGATTAAGACAAAAGTGGTCTGGAATATTGTAAAGGACAATAATAGAACCACTACTGGATGGCTAGATACTGGGGAAACTTTACTAAAGAATACACTAATGGAGGGGCAAGAGGGACAGTATTTGGAATGAAAATTATCACTCACATACTGCGATGCAGTTTCGTAGTAATGACGGATACAAGAAAAGGTGGCTTGGTAGGCAATCACCATAGTGGTCCAGAGTTGAGAGGCAGAGCGAGCTGAGACATGTCTCAACATGCGTCCAGCGCTGCGACCTAGAAGTCTCCTCCCATGGCCCGCTGCGCATATATCTCATCTTTTTTCTCTTTCTCCTTCGTCATCAAGCCAAGCCAATGCCGTCCCCCTCACCGCCTACAAACTAAAGTCTACTATTTGTTAACTTTTGCTCAGGAAAATATATTATATAGAATTATGAAAATCTTTCATAAGCAAGTCGAAACGATAATTATTATATTTTGGTAATATTTTGTGACGTGAGAACTCAATATTGTGTATGGGAGGCGCGCAAAAAATACCTTTTCACAATATTACATATCTGGTTTTGTTAGGATGTTAAATAAATAAATAATTTGCTATCAATAAAGCAGTTGTAAACTGCGTATGACCACTTGGAAGACAATGAACCTATTTATCGATATATTATATATTTTTGTAATATGAAATGAAATGTACCTAACCAGGGGTTCAGGACTCCTCCCGTTTTTTGAAATCTAAAATTAAAGAACTTTGTATAAAATATTGTTATATTTCCATTTCTTAATAAATTAAGACAATGACTGAAACGGCCGACAGTGATATACGATCGTGTATCAATTTACAGGAGATGTCTAGACGGGTTACTACCTGAAAATCGAAATTTACTACTTGCTATTACGCTCTTGTACAAAATTATACACATGAATATTTCTTCTTATTTAAGTGATTAGTTGCCATTGAAGAGCATTCTTTACTCACTTGAGAAATAGGGATAATCACATATTAAAATGGCATGTTTAACTCTGCATTTAAAAGTAGCCAATTTTGGGAATAACCTGCCCATTTTAGGCTATTTATAGCCTGAAACCTGTCCGGCATCAACGTCATTATTTTCACTGACAGTTTAATTTTCAAAAGTTTTCATTAATCATTCTTTATTTAGTTTGGTTTTACTAATTTATTTATTTATTTACAATTATACTTTACAACATTACAACCTATAAGCTTATTAAACGTGATTTATTGGTAAATTTTTATTTCCAGTGCTAGTTATTTATATTTATCTTATTACGCAAATATCTCAACACAAAAAGGTTTTTACATTGAATTATGATTTCGCAATTTCACTTGTACAGTACTTTTTGTAAAATATTACGTGGTAGTGTTTGTCCACATAATATTTGTTCAACCAAAAATTGTAATAGTAATTTTTTGTACATTTTTTTACAATAAAATTCACATTCTACCACAGACTGATGATTCACAAAATCTCAGGAACTATAAAGCCTACAAAGTTGAATTTTGCCGGTGGTTTCTCATAGGTTGAAGGCATCTGCTAAGCAAGAATTTTACGAAAATACACTCGAATAGGGGTGAAATAAGTTTTCACCCAAGAATACTTTTATTCTTGCTCCTAGGGGTGAAACTCAAAATTTTACATATGCAGTCAAGTTTTGTATGAAATTTGTATTATTATGAATTTGTAAAGTTAGTAAGTTATACGAATGTTTCAAAATAAGAGTAAGTGAATGTAATTTGATTTTACAACATAGATATATTTTATTTTTTCCATGTCAAAAAAAAAAAACTGTTTGGAGAGAATTCCCCGGCAACACCGGGTAATCTCTAGGATATAAATTTCTAAAGCTAGGATATAAATTTCAAATCCGTTGGTTCTTGAATTAATTGTAGAGTATCTCTCATTGTGTGTTTTAAAAAAACTTTTTCAGTGAAAATAGTATTGAGAACTCACATCAATACAATCAAACCAACAACACTGATGGATGATATTGTCCCTGAATATAAATGGGAATGCAAGAAAGAATAAAGTAGCAGACATATTACGAGATTCATGTGAGTAAAACCGCGGGTACTCAGCTCGTTTGACATAGAATCGTCCTGTCCCATTTGATTTATTAATATTTGTCTTCTGGCTTCTTCTACTGCTTGGAAAAACAATAAATAACACTTAACGTTTTGTTTCTTTGTGCCCTTAATTAAATAATACTATTCATTAGAATCATCCTTCTCGCATTTATTTATAAACAATTCATGAGTTCTGTGCGCTTTTCACAACTTTTCTAGGGCGTCCAGCTCTGAATATTTGTTTTATAAAACTTATTATACTTGTAGTACTCTTCAATGGCAACTAATCACTTAAATAAGAAGGAATATTCATGTGTATAATTTTGTACAAGAGCGTAATAGCAAGTAGTAAATTTCGATTTTCAGGTAGTAACCCGTCTAGACATCTCCTGTAAATTAATACACGATCGTATATCACTGTCGGCCGTTTCAGTCATTGTCTTAATTTATTAAGAAATGGAAATATAACAATATTTTATACAAAGTTCTTTAATTTTAGATTTCAAAAAACGGGAGGTGTCCTGAACCCCTGGTTAGGTACATTTCATTTCATATTACAAAAGTATATAATATATCGATAAATAGGTTCATTGTCTTCCAAGTGGTCATACGCAGTTTACAACTGTTTTATTGACAGCAAATTATTTATTTATTTAACATCCCAAGAAACAGACCTAAAAACCATAATTTGATAAATGTTATTAATTTATTTGATAAAACTTATAACATAATATGAGTATAAAACAACATGAGCAACTCAGTGCTCTGGTCGGTTGTTAGTTTAGAACTAACTGGTGCGTTGCAGCGCACACTGGCCACAAGATCCAAGACGTATAAAAGTGAGGGTGCAGGAGCAGGCAGAAGGATTTTGAATGGCGAAGCCGCAAATGCGACGTGTGCTCAAGCCTCAAGTGTGCTCCCTCTGTTTCCGTAAATTATTCCAAAATCACGAATAATTTTCTTCACAATCTGCCAGTGTTGACCGCTACTTGAATCTAGAACTTGACTCGCGTAATTAACCGCGTATTCAATATCAGGGGGACATACCCTTGCGGCAAACAAAAGTGACCTGACTGCTTCTCGATAAGGAAACAATTTACATTTTTTTACAATAAAATTCACATTCTACCACAGACTGATGATTCACAAAATCTCAGGAACTATAAAGCCTACAAAGTTGAATTTTGCCGGTGGTTTCTCATAGGTTGAAAAAATTACTAACAACATATTTAGCGTGTACACTCGATGAATTTGCACTACTCACGCAAAATCTATCAATAATTTTTGTAATGTATCTTGACTGACTAATTTTCGAGAGAAGATTGTCACGGCCAGGCTTTATTTCTTCTCCCACAAACTTATTTGCCAGTTCAAACCTGATTTCAAATTCACTCTTGAGGTATCGTAATACTTTACCAATTGCACGTTGATTTTCATTAATACGAAACCAATCATCAACATACAATAGCAAATATACTCGAAAATCACTTATGCATGCAATAAAAAAGCATTTTTTTTCACGACAAACCTCTCCTTCTCCACTTATAGGGTTTTTCTCACTAAGATTATGTTTACATACCCCCTCAGACGTTATATCAAATTTTACGTGATCTCCACGAAGTGCAATCGCGAATGTTTGGAAGCATGACCAATACCATCGATCTAAATATCGATCACATTAAACTGCATTTTTTCATGTTCTGAGTGATGTTTCCTTAAAAGTAGGTAAAATAATTTGTATTTACTGTTGCGACTTCAGATTTGTTAGTTAATTTCTCTATGGTGTAAGATTTTTACACAGATCAATATTTTTGAATGAACCCAAATTCACATTAATTAAAACTTAAAATTTAGTTTCGTAGCTATTCCATTTTCTCTTCAATCTGCTTAAATTTTCCTTGTAGTTCCTTCGTCATCTCTCGTATATTTTGAGTAATAGGCCTCATTTCTCGTTGTAGATCTTCATAACCTTCATACAACCGCATAGATATGTTCCAGTATTTGATTACCTCGCTCATCTATAATATTGACTTCTTCTTTATTATCTTCTAGCATTTCATTCAAACCTGTATGCATACGCTTCCTCCTCTATTTATCCTTGTACCAGGGGGGACCAAAAAAACGGACTGAGAACGCGCTGCGATTCGTAGACGTAGTAGAGAGTTCTCCCACTTGATAGGGTTAGTAGTGAACTTCACGAAACCACTGACCAGACGGCGTGAGTTTGTAGATGAACGTTTGATGGTAGTGTTGTGTTCCACCTGCGAAGTCGTTATGGCAGGTTTAAAAGAACAAAGAGTGTGTTTGAAATTTTATTTCCAGATTGAAAAATCTGCAGCAGAAGCTTACCGAATGCTTCAACAGGCTTTCAAAGAGAATCCTATGAGCCACACACAAGTTTTCGAGTGGTTTGGGCGCTTTAAACGTGGTGAGGTGAGTGTTGAAGATCATGCTCGTTCTGGGTGCCCTTCAACATCTCGAAGCGATGAAAACATTGAAAAAATCCGCCAAAAAATCTACGAGGATCGTCGTTTTTCGATCGACGTAGTTTCAGAGGAGACGGGTGTGAGCTGGAGCTCGTGCTAGCGGATTTTGACTGAGGACTTGCAAATGAGACGTGTTGCCGCTAAATTTGTTCCTCGTCTTCTCAAACAAAATAAAAAGCATTCGATTAAATTTGAGCTAGGACTTGAAAAAAGAGATTGAAAGTTATCCAATTTTTTGACCAAAGTCATTACAGGTGATGAGAATTGGTGTAACGGGTATGACCCAGAAACCAAGCAAGCGTGAAGCCAGTGGAAGACTCCCAACACCCCCAGACCAAAGAAAGCAAGAAAAGTGAGGTCGAATGTGAAGACGATCATTGTCTTTTTTTCATGTTCGTGGAATTGTGCATTTGGAATTTGTTCCCCCTGGACAAACTGTTAACCAGCTCTTTTATTTGGATGTTTTGAGACGTTTGCGAGAGGATGTGCGGAGGAACCGCCCGGAACTTTGGCGATCAGGTGAGTGATGCCTTCATCACGACAACGCCTCCGCGCACACAACCTTACGAGTGAACCGCTATTTGGCCTCTCAGGGGTGATCTGTCGTTCCCCACCCTCCGTATACGCCAGATCTAGCCCCGTGCGACATTTTTCTGTTCCCGAGAATGAAGAAAACTCTAAAAAGAAAGCGTTTTAATGATGTGGAGGCGGTAAGAACAGCTACGTAAAGGACACTGGACAATATTAAAGCTGAAGACTTGCAGAGATGCTTCAAACAGTGGAAAAAAAACTTGATAAGTGCAACGCATCTAATGGAGAGTACTTTGAAGTTGACTGAAGGAATTTTGTAAAAAAAATTGATAAACACATCTTCCGGTTTCTTGGGTCCCCCTCGTATTATTTTCTTGATAACATGTAGAAACCCTTCTGTGCGTTCAAAAATCAATTCTTCAAAGTATTTGAACTTACTATTGTAACATAAATTTATATGGCGTAGTGGTTAACCATTCGTGACAATTTAATTACTGAAGTTATTAAGATAGCCCATTCGGCCCATTTAGACACATAAATTATCACCGTGCCAATTGAGTTAGGTTCCACGTTGGGACAGCCAATTGTAACATAATTTAGAATGGAATTAAGAAAACCCTCAGCTTTGATAAAATAGGTTTTAATAAACTAACTACGTAAATTACTTAAAACTAAGCCTCTATACTACTCGTGCATATAATTGCCTCAATCACTCTCACAAAAATGACACGTTTCAGAAATCTACTATTTCTCTTAACAATGAAATACTGGTATAATATTAGTCGCAACACATTTGTCTTCATCCTAAATTACTGGATACAATATTTAATTATAAAACTAAGCTAAGTAGTCTCTCATAATCGTCAATTATATACCAAATCATATCAAGAGATATGGGTTTCAAAGCACACGGTTAATAGTTCTGGTAATTCACTTGTCGCTTCTGTCAGGTACTGGGTGCAGTCAATCATGCCAAATTACCTTACTTTAAATGACAATTAAAGATGAACTACCAGTCACCAAACCTTGTGGGCGTGCCTGGTTCTTCCGGGAACAATGACCCAGAACATTCTCGTTGTCTCTACTTCCCCGTCCTACAGCTTCTGGTAGATGGCGAAGGCCAGTGTGCCCTGACGCCATCCCTCGAAAGCCATTCAATGTTGACACCAGTCGACACGAAGGTATTAACGGTCTAATTAAAGTTATTATCCATTTTGACTATTTAATGAAATTCCGTGACTCGAGTTGAACACGCACTACGAGATTCATACAAAATGCAGAACCATTTAGTGATCCAATGATCCGTTGATCTTTATATAAGTAGCTGAGTTCAATGTTAATGAGATATCTAACTTGCAACTCGTAATTAGAATGCTCGAGCGACCTTCGTAATGACTACCGTGATCATCATCTCGACGTAGTATTCAGAATGACCTGATCTACTATGATTCTCTGATTGACTGCTTAATGCTAGGAAGATAGGTTCGTAGCATAAGATACGATAAGATAAACTAGATAAGATAAACATAAGATCTGGTAAGATATGATAAGTTAAGATCGACAGATCTGATATGTAAGATAGATCTGATCTTGAGCGCTTCGGCGCATCCCATTAAATAATTGCTTCCCCACCAGTTCCCCAAAATTAGTGTAGAAAGCTACAACCTTTTCAGGTCACGTGCCATTTTAGGCCAATAATTTGGTTCTCTTCCACGTGGAGTAATTTATATTGGTCGATTTCTAGTGACGTAGGTTTTTCCTAGGCGAATATCAAGGTCCCCTTTCTAACGATATTACGTATTTTTCCAGCGTCGCCACGATCACTTGGCTCCCGCCCCTTTTCGGGATCTCTGCGTCTTAGGACAGCGGCCCTAGTCTTCTATTGTCCTAATCATGTGCGACGTTCTTTTCTCCTAATCATTTAACACTTCAAAACATTCTAAAGAAACCTTGACCTTTCTTTTCCATGCGTGTTCCTTGTCCCCTGGTTAGCTCTACGTCCTGTCAATCATCTCTATTGTTCATTGTTTTCATTGGTCAAAATCACTTGCTCACTATTATGAACTATGTCAATCCTCGCAGCCCGTAAGTGGGTTCCTATGTCTTCTTAACTTTCCCTTATTTATGGCTGTGCCCGAGGTTCTAGGTTTTGTCTCGAAATAACCCAGAACAGTTCCCCCGAATTTTGAAAGTCTCGCCTTCGTTAAGTTCCTGTCAATACTATATCTGGTTAATTTTGCCCTTTTGGTATTCTATTTTTCTCTTCGTTATCTTGTGCTCCACGCAAACTACTGCGTAGAACATCTCCCCCTTGATGGACATTTTTATGATCGTATTCAGACGAATATTTTGAACTGGTCGTTCCTAATATGTTCTATAGTATGTTCTACACACCTTTGGAGGCTACTAAGCACTACATATTATGGGTGTCACATATTGATACACATACGTATAGTACGTGTCACCTTACAAAGTAGAGTATTCTGTGACTGCAACCATAACACTACATGTGGCCGTTCCTAGAGAAAACATTTTACGACTTTTATTTTTAAATATATCGGTTCTCGCGGACCGGTTATCTTCAAATTTTTACCCATACGCAGGTAGTAAAGGACTATTGAATAAGTATCAATTGAAATGTCTTTCTCACTCGTAAGTACAAAATTTCAAATGCAAAATCAAGATCTCATTCATAACACAACCATGCAGAGGCACGTTCGTTTGTACGAAGCCGTCAATATAAAGTCAGTGAAACTGCTCAGCTTTAACTAGCTGATACAAGTGTGTACTTCATTTTCCCTTCAAATTATTATCCGCCTGTTTGTTTAAAAATATGTGACACACACTATTATTGAAGAAATTGTCGTGGTATTACAAAATAAACAGGTAATTTATGCAATTATGTAATTAATCAGAATTTGAATTTTTCCAATAGTATAAAGATAATTTCTAATTTTCCTTGTTGCCCAAAATAACCCCTTTACTTTCGAACTGTATTCCATTTCAGATGAGTAATTATTAATCGCAATTTATGTACTGTAAGATTCAATTAATTCTCGATTATTAATCGATATAGTAGAATTATAAAAGATTCGAATGTTCGTAAGCAAGCGGCAGAGTACCTCGAATGTTGAGGTGAAGTTGTAGTAGGGTGGGGAAGGCTCTTAGTCGTTGGAGTAGACGCAGGGCTTCTTGTTCCAAGAAAGAACCATAAATCGTAGCGAAGATAAAGTATCTACGCACTCATTTTGGCCAAAAACAGTTGGGAGTTAGAAAATGGTGGGTATATTGTGAACAAAATCGTTGGGAGTGAAGCTGGTAAGAGACGGAAAATTATTCGATAGTTTTGAAAGGTCAGCGTCAGCGACGGGTACGATTTCAACCATGAAGCGGCAAGAAAGAAGCACGCAGTTCGTGGGAGAAGAGAGACACAGAGATTTTATGAAATAAAGAGACGACAAAAGGTGGCGTGGGTGTGAGTGGGCGCACCCTTAGCTCGTAGAATTATCAAAGAATAGCGACCAGCGTCATAGAGACGGTTGGCGAGCGTTGCCGAAACGTAGAAGAAAGAAACCTTTAAAGGAACGAGTGTGACAATTGAAATTTAGGAAGTTGCATAAATTCAGTATCCTTTTGTTATTAAAAACCGTCTGGTTACGATCTCTCAGAAAACGGTTGGAAAGGAGAGCGCCGTTGAAGTGTGGAAATTTTCAAAGAAGCAGCTTGTCGACTTGCCAGGAATATGTGTTGTCGAGTTGAAAAATAACCAGTAGCGAAGACGCCACGTGGAGCTAGATTTTGACATTATTGGGTGAAGTGAGTCACATGGGTTTTTGAAAACAGAGCACGTGAGTAAGCATCGGAGGAGCAGGGGGGCGATGAGTCCATTTATTCTCATGTAGACACTCTCCGAGAATATTCTATAAAACATTCTGGGGACTTTTCGAGAATCGTTCATTCGAGTACTACTCTCAGCAGAACATTCGTGTTACTGCTCGATCTCGCTAATGAATATTACATGAAGAGATGTCGAACTTTGAAATTTCAGACCATTAGGTCTTAATGTTTTGCAGTTCAAGTTGTTATTATGTGATAACTTGAAACGTATTAAAATTGTGTGAAGTTGATGAAACTTCTACATTTCTGAATTCTCCGAGAACGAGCCGGAAACGCGACATGTTTTTTGTTCGCTAATGAGTGACGGCGTTCGACATTTAGATTGCAACTCGGCAAGTTACGAGGAACATTGACGTTAAAAAACTTTCGTGGCCCTGGCGAGGCGCAGCAATTCCGAAAAGGAACGGGAACTTCTGAATGGCGTGGAGACCGCAGAACGACTGGGCTACAGCCGATGAATGAACTACCAGCTGGAAGGCGCACGGGGTCACCGCTCGAGCCTAACGCTCTCAATGGCATCATAGACTCCTCCTACATCATAGACTGATTTGCACATCTGTTGGAAAGTTACTTGTTATGTTAGCTGCGACCAACGTTGGTATTTAAGCAGCAGCGAGAAGATTCAAAGCTTCGATCGATATGAGTGAAGGGCCATGCTCAGAACTTTTGTTTTTTTTTATTAATTTATTAAGAATGGGCGTACAAAAGGTGAGCGATGTTAATTTTTTCTGTTCTAAATCTCAATTAGTATTTTGTAATCATTTGGTAATGCTAAATTCCAGAAAGGTTTCTCTTGTAAAGAGTGTATCAATGTTGTAATATTTTGGGGAATAACGTCTTTTTGGGGGCAGTGAAGCATGTTAATTATAGGTAAAGTTTACTAGTGTTAATAAATAATCAAGTCAAGTTTATCTATTGTGTTTTCATTCTGATAAGGAACCCCAATGTGTGTATTTCACTTAGATAAATTATCACGAACCTATTTATTAAATGTGATTGGTACGAGCTAGACTGGGCATTTCTTTCAGGTGAGTGTTTACCACTACTTATTTCCCCTATTTAACCTTTAGTTACGCTACAGTACTTATAATCTTCGAATACATGTCCAGTGAAATACAATATTCATATAACGGTAAAAATCAGATTCAATAAAGATGAAATTTTTTTATGTGTGGAACATTGAATCGGTGCACAGGTTGTTCTGTGCCCATCAAAGTGGAGAATCTTTGTGCACCCCTATGTTGTTAGCAAAGAAAGTTCAATTTATTAGCTTATGCCATCCTTAACACTATATGTAAATGAGACTCGCTATATTCTTCTTTATAATGAAGACACAACTTTACTTCACTATGATAAAGATGAAAAAACAAAGGGGACTTACATCCAGTAAGTACGTGTTTGGCGAACACGGGGTCCCGAGCTGAGTCTGGCATTACTTTCACTTACTTGTGCCATGCTCCTTTTTTCTCTTTCCTGACCTCCATTGGTCGCCTTTTGTTCTTTTCGATTCCGACGCCACTAGGGCTAGGGTATATTTCATTTTCTTACCTCGCCCCAGGGAACTAACATCTAGTAAGTATGTGTTTGGCGAACACGGGGTCCCGAGCTGAGTCTGGCATTACTTCCACTTACTTGTGCCATGCTCCATCCTTTCTCTTTCCTGACCTCCCTTGGTCACCTCTTCTTCTTTTCGTTGTCGACGGTATCAAGGCTAGGGTATCTTTCATTTTCCTCATTCCTGTCATTTATTGTCCTACCCCTCATTTTTTGTGCCCCCTTATTCTTTGTACCCCCCTCATTTTTTGCCCCCCCTTCATTTTTGTTTTGATGTATGTTGTGAGATATGTTTTGGTGTGTTGTAGATCAGGAGGGTTTTTAGTGGGTAGGGTTGAATCATTCGACGAGTCCCACACACGGGGAGAGTCATGTTGGCTCTCCCTAGTGCGTAACTGCATTTTCCCTACCTGTTCAAGTTTTTCGGGCTCCAATGACCTTTGATGTCGACATGAGCCTTAAAGCCCCACAAAAAGAAGATGAAAAAGAAGAAAACTGTGGACAGAATACTTCTGGGTGATCACAACAACGAATCAAGTATACACGGTAATTACCACAGAAGATGAAATTGTACAGTCACCAAATGACTGATACAGTTCTAACCGATACAGTTTTAGCCCTAGAGGCAGAAAAATGTAGTTCATAGTGCCCTTCATTCAATTCTCTCCACCTCACTAGGACGGAGTATTCACACTGATTATTTGCTTTTTTTCTGGAATTTAAATTAAGATTATTAATTTATAATAAAGTAGAAACTGCAATGAATGAAGTATAACAATTGTTAGAGTTCCAGCTACATCCCTGGAAATTTTGCCTGGATTCAAATTTGGAACAAAATTGTCCCAGTCGTGGAATTTGATAACAAATGAATAAAAACACTTTCGTATCCACATAATGTTGGATAGGATGATAATCTATCTGTCTTTTCCCATGGCATTTCGTGTTTCGAAACAAATTGAATTTTTAATATCATCTGGAGACATGTTACGACTTGCTCGCGAAGTGACGCAGCCTCTGACGAATCCAAGGTGACTGACTCCATAGTTGTGGAGAAGAGCGAGAGGCGGAAGGAGACTGAAGAAAATGACTCAGATAAAGAGGAAGGAATTGCGAGAAAGACAGAGCAGATATCAAAATTTGTCTTAGCAAGAGGTACCGACGGGGTGAGTTGTAGTCACTTGTCCCTTAGATATGTTACTAAGGAATTTATATCCCAAATATTTTCTAAGGAATATATTTTATTAATTAATGGAATATATATGATGAAACCGAACCGGTAAGTGTGCAACAAGAGTTAAGAGAGTCACCATCCTGATCTCACACACGAAAACTGCTATTTACATCGTTATTACTCTCTACTAATGCATTTTTCTAAATTTTAACTCCCATGGTGAAATAAGGTAAAATCTGCATTTTCGAGTTTTCGTTATATCTCAGGCACTAATTTCGATATCGTCTTAGTTTTTGCAAGAAAAAATTGTAAATTTAAGTATCTGGAAATCAATCTGTGAGTTTTTCGGTACTTTATTTTTAACTGGTACAAAGAATAAGAAGATATTTCTAGTTTTTATCAATCGCGCTACCAGAATGGTATATTATTCCATTGCTATAACAGCATTGGTATATCTCAAGAACAAATAGGGTTATCTACTCGATCTTTTTATTCACATGTTACTTAATTACATATTTGAAAAAACAATTTCTGGAAATTTTGAAATTTTTATTTTTAAGGCGTGAAAATCTAGGGGAATACGTGGTGCGTTGTCATCAATGACTGTTATGCTGTGAAGTATTTATAATTTTGTTTCTAAGTTGATTAAAGGTAGAAACTGGAAATTTCCACAGAATAGTGCATTTGTATTGTCAAGACTCACGAAAAATGAGTTTTTCGAAATTTACGTTTGAAAGGAGTTATTTAGGGTAATATGTGATTGTTCGCTGTTATATCTATTTTCACTATTTATCAAAGTATATACTTCATATTAACATATGAGTATATACTTCTCATAACGTAAATGATCTTTTGGATTTAAAGTAGGGAAAACTTTTTTCCACTTACAGAAAACGTTTACCCAACAACAGAAAACAATGTTTAATTTACTATTTGAGAATTTTCCGCGACACTTGCCTGTAAGGAAATTGTGTCATAGTTATTCCTTTCAAGAGAGCCAGGGTCATTGGTTACATACGTGTCTTGACCTGCACACTTGCAGAGGAGGCAGACGTTCTAACATTGCTGTTGGACGGGTTGCATGTGCGAGGCGTCGAGACATGCGCTTTGCGGTGCGAAGCCGCGTGACGATACGGCCGCCAACTCCCTCCCTTCTCGCTCGTCCCCCCTCTACCCCTTTGAACTCGCAACCAATGCCATGACCGAGGTCAAGTACCTCTTCGTGCTGATAAAGGAGAGAGGGTAAAACCAACATCCGCGACCAAGGACACCGCAATGTCACATTAAGTCGGTATCATAAAACTGCCCCCTCATTGTCATCTGCTGCACGAGACAAATTGAGGCTAATTCCTCCTTGTAAAAGAGATTAGCGATGTTGAATTCTCATTTAGGTGAAATAGATCATCACTATGAAGGTGTTAGATGATTAAGCTGGACACATTCATGAAGGATCGCAATGATCCAATTTCTGATCTTTTGTTATGTAATTTCATTTAATACTGTTGCAGAACGCATATTCATATTTTTATAGCGAGCAACTCCAAGTGATTTAGCATTCACTGAAAGTTAAATCAAGTCGAAATATAGAAGATAAAGTCGAAAATAACTTTATCTCTTATACGTATATAATCAAGAATAATAAATCGTGTCACGAATAAATATTGAAATAAATTGCAATGTGAAACGCGAAAAACAAGTAAATGGATTCAATTAAACATTTCAAACACTAGAAACCAACTCTCGGAATTGAATTTATGTCACATATTATAACACATCTCAGAACTAGAGTGTCCATTAACAGTTTCAAAGAAAATATTATGTCCTCTACCACACCATTGCTAGCTATGGATTAAAGATCTGTAGAAATCAGTGATGTGCGCATACTACTAGAATAAGGGTGGTCAAATAAACCGACCTGATCGAAACCAGCCGAGAATTTTTTCGATTTTCGTCAAGTCGTTAAAGTCGGTTAAAATATAACCAGAAACTCGATCAATTAACTGATTGGATTATTGAAATTACACTTTTCAGGTGTTTACTGAAACGATGTATTCTGTAGATCAAAACACATTTCGTCTTCATCTTCACTCTTCCGGACACACAAATAAATAAACAATTAAAAACTTGAAATACCACAATTAAATTCTCGAAAATAACATATACATGAAAAAACAGTAAAACATAACAGTAAAAATATTCCGTAGTTAATGTTTCAATCGTAACCATTAACTACAGAATATTTTTACTCTTAAATTATTTAGCCAAGTAGACTTGGATTCTTTTGTGACTCAAACTCTTTAGTATATGTTGTATATATAGTTCAGATAAGGTAGGCTGGGTAATATTTCTGTAGTCTATAAGAAAAACGCGTTATTTCCACTTAAGAAAGCTTCTGAGAAGAAAAAAACTGTTTAAAATGTTCAGTGGCTGAAGCAAATTATTCAAAAGTTTACAAAAAAAGAAAGTTTCCTGTGTTTATACTGTATAAGTTTCCTGTGATAGAATACTGTATAATCTCACAATTATAGATAATTAGATATTTAATAAAAATTTTGCATTTGTGAGTAACTCATTTTTGGTATTATTTCATTACCTGATGTGACCAGAGGAATGATAATATCGATCGTATAACTACAGATTCAAGTACAAATATTTATTTTTACTTTAACGATTAGTCACTTTTACATAAATTAAACAAATTATCCGTTTTAAGTTATTCATAATAAATTTCATTTTTATGTAGTTGATGCTTAAATGTTGACATTTTTGCTGAGGAAAGTGATTCATCATCAGTGTCTCGCATTGATCGTTAGCAGGGCCACGTGTATTGCTCGTGGATGGATAGCGGACACCATCTTTAACAGGTTTATCTGTTGGTTCTTTTGGTTGACACATATCTTTAACAGAATTCAAGCTAAATAAAAAACTAATAGCAGAATTTAGAGAAGATTTTGCACTTAAAAGCTGGTATTCATACAACACATTTTTATTTTATCATCATTTACAGTCTTGATTATAAATATAATTTATTTATTTGATAATTTTTTATTACTTTTGCGGGGAATCATGCACGCTTATTTGGTGACGATGCAGTTGGTCCTACATAATTGTTTATGGTATTTTTAGACCATTATTTTTTCATTCATTTGCGTTTTCCTTCTTTCTGTTAAATCAATTACATGCTTGTACAATTGTATATTTCTCATGTGAAGAAATGTACCATTTTCATTTAAAATGTATCAATAGTTTTCACATTAACTGTTTAGATCAATATCGGTTTTATTTATTTTTCATTAAAAAAGTTACATGCTTCATATACAATTTCGTTTTAATTTTATATTTATTTGTATTTCACAAAACTAATTAAAACATAATTTGAACATATTCATTCAATCTAATTAAAACATAATTCAACCCAAAATGATTTCGGTTTAAAACTGCTGCATTTCAATTTAAATGTGATTATAAAACTTACAATTAATTATTATTTAGAAATACAATTAATTCTATGCTGATTTGTATAAAACTGTGTAAGGTTCTGGTTCGGTTAAATTTGGTTCGATTCGGTTTAAGATCAGTTCGGTTTTTATTCGAGCAACGTCGGGCCGAGTCGCAACCGACTCAACCCGACCTGAAAGCGATTCGCATTAGTCGGTTCGGTGTTTTTTCGGTTAGATTGGGAAACCGTACGACACGCACCGGTGCCTACCCCTACATGCTACTTATGTTTCTTTTCCAGTTAGCGACGAAGGTGAAAAGTTCACAGCATACCAGAGTTTCATTCAAATTATGTCTATGTGACAACTTTCAAAAGACTACCAGAGACATAAGATCCAGCCTCTGTATAGAAATATTAAGAAAATCTTAGTACCGTAGCACACTCCTGATCAAGAGACTGAATCATATATCAGGAAAATCATCTTTCTTGAAGTTGAAATAATACTTCTTGGCCAACATGGGTAAAAAAGTGCCTTTTTATTATATTCACACATATTCTAAATGCCTAAATGCCGTAGTTTTATGTTTGAAATTCCGTGGCCTAGTTTTGAGAGAACCGTTGCCTAGCCTTGCTCCCCAGAAGGTGGCCTCTCCCAACTGTTTGGGCGTAGTGTAGAGGCGGTGTTTGGGAGGCCGTGACTAATACGTTGGTGGCTGCTAACGTGGACAGAAGAGCTATCAATCCGAGGCGTCTCCAAATCAGTCAATTTTATTACTGACAATGTTGGAGGCAGAGTGTATAACTAGTCACTAAATAAATAAATAAATAATAATAATGAAACATAATGGAAATAAGAGGAACAAAAACGAAGGAAGTGAAATATCTTTTTTTTTGGGGGGGGGGATTTAGGGCTCGTCAACATCGAGGTCATTAGAGTCCACGTGAAATATCGATCGAATGTTATGCAATATATAAGGAAACACAATAATTTTCATACGTACTTGCGTAGAATTGGAAAATGCGACAATTTGCAATTGTGGAACAGAGCGTAATCTATTGAATAGCCCCAAATATGAAAGAGTGTGATATCCGCAGCATTTCAAACAGAGAGGAATATTGAATTTGCGAACGAATAAATGTATAAGAGAATTTGCGAAGGGAGAAATGAGTAAGTTGTTTGCTCGTCCAATAGAGAATTCTTCGTCGATATTATTTCATTCTGAAGAATAAGTCTTTAGAAAAATAGTAATTTCATTTATTTTTTAAATTCAGTATAGGCTACTAGATATGTGCAGGTCTATATCTCCATTTTCAAAGTGGAATGTTTTTTCCTGAGGTTTAAGTGAGAATAGATAATACATGAATTCACCTTACACGTCCACGGATACCAAAAGGAACCAGAATTGCACTCGACCATTGTCCAATAACTCAAAAATCATAGGACGCATGTGAACTAATCATATTTAAGTTAACACTTCCAATAATCATGTTTGGATATAAATGTTCCGGTTCAAGATATGCGTTGAGGCACCCACATAGGAAAGGGACAAATTGACTTTTTTACAACTAGGGGTGGGAATCAGTTCGGGTCAGTCGGGTTTCCAACCAAACCGAACTGTTCGAATCGCTTTCGGGTCGGTTCAAATTAGTCGAGTTCAGTTCGGAAAAAATGATTTCTAAAAAAAGTTTTATGAATCATAAGTCAATGGGAATAAGGCCAAAAAAGAAATTATTTTATTCGTATTTAGATAATGTTTTAATTTGTTTTTATGAAATACTTGACTAGCGTTGCCAGTGGTTCTTATATAATATTCTAAATTCATATGTAAATTCCCATAATACTCTACTTCGTAATAATGAATTTTCACTTCTGTTAATTTGAAAAATTAAAGACAACAAAGAAAACCTATAAAAATAGACAGTTGTTAGTGTACATAATTACGATTTATTTAATCCAGGTAGAAGAAAAATCGATGCGTATGATAGCAGACCTTGAAAGTATATGCAAAGCACCTACTCCTTGATACGCGAACCTTCATCTATCTTTGTCTTCGTTGACCGATTTCACAATTTTCCCTTTTTCTCATTTGATTTGTATTTCAGTTATAATTATTTATGTTAAAAAGTTTTTGACCTTCCGCCGCACGATCGGAGAAGAGGAGATTGAGACATGTTATTTCTTGGATAATGTTGTACATTAAGATTTCCAAATTATGATTCACGTATTTGCTGAGGACTGCGTAAAATATAGAAGTATTAACGAAGAACAGGATATACAAATATTACAAGACGATCACAGTAAAATAAGAAATGGGGCAATATGGGTGCATTAGAATATATATATATATATATAT
>NNCF01126889.1:387519-398144 GCA_002313205.1 Laupala kohalensis
GTCCCTACCGTGAGTCGACACTGTCCCATTTTGTTTCCGACTCTCCATGAGACACATATTTAGATTTCTCCCTTTCCAAGAGGGTGAATGGGTCACACGACCTCAGCATTCCCTTCTTTTGACACGCTGACGAGTGATTGCTCGTCACCAAGTCATCACGTGTTCGATTCCCGGGTGTTTCACATTAATGAGTGATTGGGAATGGTTGAACGTGTACAATGTACATTATACAACGGGAAAAACGTGGAAGGCATTAAACTTCGTAATGCGAGTTTGAGGAAGTTCCGTGTCGGGAAAAATAGCGTACACTTCTTTAATAAGAAGGAATGCAATACCATTTTCTGGTATAAATATCGCATTGGACAGATAATATCGTTAGACAGGTTGCAAAAATGCGCAGCGAAATTTGTAGGGCGAGGGGGCGCTAGTGAGAAGTAATTTCTATGGGAACCTCACAGAGGGGAGTCAGCATGAGTTGGCATAAAGAGACGATTATTCAAACCGACTTATCGCGTCCGTAACGATCAACGATATAAAATTCAAGAAAGAAAGCAACAGGTAGATATTGGAAAATTTTATCTTCTTAATTGAACTATAGTTTCCTTGAATGAATTACCTGCAATAATGCTGGACACTTCCTCCAAGTATACGTATTTTAAAAATAAAATAAAATAAGTGATTTCGTACGATGAAGTAATACACGAATATCTTCATGATTTATGTAATTATATAGTTTTTTAATTGTAATTTGTTTTTGTATATTATTTTATATTTCTGGAGTAAATACGTGTATGTGTTTAGTCAGCTACCGGGATATTGTTTTCCAAAGCAGTACAATAAATATTCAACATTTTGTTGTGCAATTGTATTTTCTTCAGATGTAACACATTCGATTTATTAGCAAAGATAATTCTTCTGACGAAATTTTTGACTTAATAAGCTACCTTCCAGCGCCAATAGGCCAAAAATGAATTTTTTCGTCATATCTCAATATCTTGGCCGCATTTAAAATTGACAATTTTCTGTTTAAAATAATGGGAATAATGTATATTTTTTCATTTTATATCAAAATTATAAGAAGTTTGGTAAAAATTCTATTTTTTTGCACTGTTTTAAAATTTTTAATCAATTTTTTAATTTTTTGGATTGGTGCAAAATAATCTCACTTTGAAGTACAGTACAGTGTGGCGTTTCTACTTTCAAGGACTGGTAGTTTATCGAATTTGTGATAGGGAGTGATGTTTCAACTAAGTTAAAGTTTTTGGATAACCGTTGGAAAATTATTTTGGTCGCTTGGTTGTGTATGGAGATGAAACCCAGAGGGATACTTGACAACCCGAAATAATGTGATAGATTGTTTCATTGCAATTATGGCATTGCATGTTTAGTACAAAATCCATCGACTTTTCGTGCAACATTTCTTTTCTGCATTATCTATTTGGGATTGCTTGATCCTTTGTAGCACGCATGCAACTTAGAGTCTCTGCATGGAGTCGGCCGTTCTTGAGCCATAAAGTTCATTCTTCATTGTCAAAATTGGCATCCTGCAGAGAGTTTGGGAATTGTCCATACAAGGGTTTTGCAAGCCATTTTGCACCAAGGGATATGGTATCATTTCTAAGTAATTCAAAAATTTCCGGTAACTTGAAGGGAGTGTAATCTTTATCGAAACGAACAAGCAATTGGTGAAGAAGACCGAGACTACTCTTAAAATAGTTTCTGAATTCTCTTACCTACGAATGACGAAGATTACCTACGTCTTATAATCCCCTTTCCCGTTTTGCAGGTAAAGGCGATCACTACATCCTTCAGCATTGTGTTTGCTAAATTTTTTCATAAGAGTGCGCATTTTTCGTTTTATGTAGCCCAAATCTGAGTGGGACGAATTAACTCTTCTAAAAGTATATGTTAGTACACATACTGACCAGCATTTTATTGCCATTCCCAGATTTTGGTGTCTTCAAAACTGAAATGAGCATTTTTTTCATTCTTGTTTTGGAAACACTTTTTAATATGTGTGGTCAAATTTGCGATTTTGTAGGAAGTCAAGGTAATCTAATTTTTATCTGATCCTGGACTGAAATGTATTGCCTTAATGAGTTAGAAGCAAAAATTAAAATGAGGGCCGTTAAATATTGGTTTTCAATAAGAAATGGGGAAAGGAACAACTATATATACGATTGCTACGAGTTAACGTGTAATGATGAGTGGGGTCAAAAAATTAGAACTATAATTGAAACTGTCGGTCTAGGACACTTGTGGCAGACAGTTCCGGCAAGATCTGATAATGAATTAATTATTCAGAGACTTGAAGACATAGAGAAATAAAACATAACGGCTGAGAGACAGGAAAAGAGGTCACTAATCGTGCAGAATATTGTGGCAGGAGACTGGGGGCGAAAACCGTACATAGACAAATTAAACAAGGTAGCAAGAGCAGGTTACGTTTGGTTTCGACTTGGGGGATGGATTTTAAGGAAATTGAGGGGGGATCGAGAATCGCAATGTCCTTTATGCAGAAAACAAGAAGATTGGGTCCACTTTCTGCTAAATTGCGTTAACACTGAAATAGGTCGAAAAAAGTAGCTTCTTGAGGGGCATACAATCGTAAACCAAGAAATTACGCTCTAGCTTTTGAAATAATGCGAGATAATAGAATCTCCGTTACTTTACTCCTTGGCAAGTTTCTGAGCATGGTTCGAAAAAAGAGGGAGGCGGAACTGATGAAGGAGATTGACCAGAATAAACACACTTAATTTAAATCTGTTTAAATTATTATTATTATTATTAGTATTATAAGTGATAGTAGTAGTAATATTAGTATTCTATTTTAGTCTGTTTTCATTGATTTAAAAATGTGTACATGTGCGAATATGGGTACATGTACGTATTTATAGGTAAATACGTAAACAAGATTTATTTGGATATGTTGGTATGTATGCATATGTTATTTGCCCTGCAGATAAGTATGTATTCTTTCTATGAATTTATTTGTTTCTGTTACCGAATTTTTTTGTCCTGTTACAGGTTTCCAGTTACCGACCATATTCTTTTTATGCTTAGCGCGCTTGCCCTAACCATTGGTTTTCCGTTGTTCCCAACGGTGCTCAATGAACGAAACAGTCACTTAAGTAATATAACAATAGCTCATTTTAAAAATTAAAATTAAATTTAAAAAATTGCCATGACAGTAAAAAAATTCTTATTATAACTTATTAAAACTTATTAATTTCTTTTTTCCGCTACTGATATCATTTGCTTTCCAAATTATCGAAATATTTTAATACCTCTAATTTTAGTTACTGTTTCAGTTCATTGAGAGTGAATACTAGGGAATAATATGCACAGCCCACGGTACATTTTAGGGCCTCTGTAAGGTGCACGGGTATTAAGCCCCGCCACATATATTGTATATTTTTGTTGTTGTTAAACCCCCCAGAGGACTTACATCTAGTAAGAGGGTCATTCCATGTCAAGTGGCCTAGAGCTCCCCACTCGACCATCTTCAATTTTGCTGAAATTTTGTGTAGCCGTAAGTATGTGTTTTAAAGGACGTTCTGTGAAATTTTAGCTCCTTATCTCAAATATTAGAGCCAGCACAGCCTTCTCTAAGGAGGTCCTACTGACAACGTCTCTTCGGCTGCGAAGATTCTGCAAAGTTTCGCGCCCTCTCGTAGCTCATCCAGATTAGCTATGATGCTGAAATCTGACATAATAAATCAACTTTTTTAGTGAATATGAAAAAATTAGAATTAATGCACATAAAACAACATACGCTTCACAATTTAACCTCAAATTAGCTCCAAAATCACTTCGCGCGATGTTTGTGCCATACTTTGTCAACATATAACTATAGAACTATAATCTCTAGTAACTTGTTATTTTACCTCAAGACTAATCAGCCTTAAAACATTGCACTGCTAAAGTATCAGATTAATAGCTTGCATATTCGATAAAATATTTGACCACAAACTTGATGTATCACATCAGAAAGCCAAATGTGACCTTTTTTTAAAGTCAGTTATCTTAAAAAGGGAATTATTTAATTTAGTTCATTTTTATATCAATTGAAATAGCAGATTTTTCTCTACCAGAATCTTCTTGTTTTGTTTTGGTATTGTTTTAGTTATAGCAGTAGAAATGCTCTGAACAGTCACTTTTTATCCCGTGCGATGGAAATTAATTTCATATACATAATCCTTGCGTTGGTCCATGGTGGCTCTGCCATTACCAGTTCTTAATAAGAATTGCAATTATAATCCTGTTGAAGATTATGAGCTTGTCAATTCTATCAAAAACTGGTAACCCCATCGCTTAGGGGTCACGCCCGATAGCCGTGCAAGACCAGCCATGGGCGGTCTCTTTAGTACAGGTTCCGAAGCCTGGTTGTGGGTATCTTTCCAAGGATCCCATGCCTTATGTTGAATGGTTTTTTTGTCAAGGTTCCCAAGCCTGAGGGTGGGTATCTTTTGTTGGTTCCCAAGCCAAAGCCATAACACTACATTCAATTAGAGTAATTTGTTTTCATTGCATCCAAATCCTAATTCAATTGAAATTGTCCTTGGATTTGCAAAATGACTGCCTCAGAATAACTGTATTGTCGTCCCGTTGCAGTTGGTGCTGGACGACAATACTAGACTCCTTCCTTTCTCTTTCCTGACCTTCTTTGGTCACCTCTTGTTCTTTTCGATCCCGACGCTATTAGGGATAGGGTATCTATAATTTTCCTTATTTTTTGTCCCCCACTCAGTTTTGCCCCCCACTCGTTTTTTTGTCCTCAATGTTTTGATTTTTGGTTTAGAGATATGTTTTGGTATGTTGTAATTCAGGTGGGTTTTTAGTGGGTATGGTTGAGTCAATCGGCGAGTCCCACACGCGAGGAGAGTCATGTTGGCTTTCCCTAGTGCGTAACTGCATTTTCCCTACCTGCACAAGTTTTTAGGGCTCTAATGACCTCGATGTCGACGAACCGTAAAGTCCCACCAAAAAAATAAGTTGTTGTTAAAATATAGCCCTTTTGAATTGAATTAATGAGTTTCATTGAGTCAATGTTCAACATTATAATCTGAATTTTGATATAAAATTGGGTAGTTGCCATTATTCTCGTCTACAATCATATCTGAATTTAAATATTTATTACTTCTTTGTAAGTTGACTATCTTTTATTAAAGTTCACGACGTTCGGCATCTGCTTACTGTACTCATTAGGTGGCTGTAGTTCTTTTTGGCTTATGTACAACAATCCCCTGATGATTACCGTAAGAAGATGTCGAAACGTCATGAACTTTACTTAAATATAATCAACTAATAAGTATTTATATTTAAATAGCAAATTTTACAAATAATTTTTCTTTGGTTTATTTGTTTCATTGAGGAGTTTTCGGTCTTAAGAATAACAAACTTTCGTAATTGTTTTAAGTTATACCTGCAGTAAATTTATAAAAATTATCCTTTTGATGTAGTATTGTGAGGTCATACTTCGAGATATTGCAGATATATGTACATAGTACGTTGCAGATATGGGACTTATAACTCTCAGATATTCCTTGACTAATCCTTGCTTCATAGCTAATCCACCAGACTCGTCGATCTGCCATATTTCTTTCACTCTTCTCACTCGAGATTGAATTTCTGGGAACAGCTTTAAACCTGTCCCCTGTAATTGGCGAACATACATTTTTTTCGTAAAAAGTAGTATTTTACTATGTATTATTTCCTTTTTCGGACGATATTTGATAAAATATCTTTATTTGTTCATGTAAGTCTCAGAATCATACCAATTCATATATTGGACCTGTGAGCTTTTGCTTATAATTTAAATGTTTTGAAATAAATAATTCTATTTTCACAGAAGTTTTTTTTTATTTGCATGAATATTACACAAAAAAGAGAAGATCAAATTACTCAGCTATTTGTAGCATGTATGAGAGATGAGCATTAAAGCGTTAAATGTGACAGTATTATTTTATCGAGCTTGTTCCAATAGAATAAATCTACTTATCGTTTTTAAATTATAACTATGGTATATAGTGCTTCATTTCTTGGTAATGTTACATGTGGAATAATAGCGTGCAGAAGTGATCTGAGTAATTATAAAAAACACGTTAGAAATTACAGTCAACTATTTCATTTTGCATTAACTCCCGTTTCCCCTGCCTTTCACTGCACCACAACAATCACTCATCATCATTCATCCTCGTGTCGATCATGTATCACCAGCCTCTGGGAGGTGCGTGTGGAATAACATCCGGTACAATTGAAATTCTCGTGTCAAATCAAATGAGGTGTCATACTCCACCTCAGGTAATGAGTAAGAAGCTGATGTCTCTTATGATTAGTGATCCTCTCTTGTTTAAGTGAGAGCAGGAAACTCATTAGCAACAATGTTCTTTACGAACGAACTTGTAACAAAACAAAAGGATGTAACATCTGAATTCCGACAATTCAGAATGAAATTTCCCTGCGGTTGACTACATGTTATACAGTTTGTTTCCAATTCCTTCGGTTGAGTTTATTTTGTTGTTCTAAACTTCAGATCCGAACTGTTGCCCAATCTGAAAAAGGAATGGTTAGAGGGGTAATAATAATAAAAAAACACTTGTAGCTTAAAGAAAAGTGAACTCCAAATTCAGACAATTTGCATAAAAAAGGGACAGGCAAATAAGATATGGGACAACAAACAATCTAAATTACAAAGATTACTTGTAGACAATCTGTTATTTCAAAAACCTGTTTAACAAGAATTGATGCATTGATAAGTATTTTCATTTCCATTGCTTTTATAAACAACACACGTGTTTTTTTGTATAAAACAATGACAAAATATTTTTATAACTTCTTCAAAATTCTGAGTATGTAGAAATAGTAAAAATAAACTCGTGAGACGTTACCCTTCTAGTCGAAAGTGGACCTATAATTAAGTACTAAGGAATTTATTTTTAACTATACCAAGCTAATGACCATAAATATTAAATATAAATGTGGGTGTTGATGTACTGAGAGCAGCCAGCTCACTTTCTGTAGGATAAAATATTTTTAAAATCTTTTATAATTATTTTTAAAATTTTAAAAAAAACTTATTTATCGTCACTATTAGGTATTAAAATTACTTTTTAATAAAATTACAGGAAAGTTATGAAAATACCACTGAAAAAACGTATCAGGAATAACAGACTTAAAATAAAAAGAAGAAACTTAGTGATGTAAAATCATTACACAAACTTTTTCATGTACATTTAGTTTAGTATTCTTCATTATAACAATTCTTAATTGAAAATTTCTTTTACTATTTCACGATCATTTTATTCATACTTCCACGTAAACCTCTACAAAAGGAAGTAAAAAATTAATGTTTCAGCATTAAATTTAATGACTCACTTTTAAAGGTTCTAAAAGTTAAATGATCATACGATATCTTATATGAAGATGCTTTTGGATATATACCTTTTACTCAGGGCACAAGTAAATGGAGAGCGTAAAAATAATTCTTAAGACGTAGTATAGAACAAAACATATCCCTCAAGAACTCGCACGGGAAATCCCACCAATCTCAAAAATTCATTTTAGTTTTAAATATTTCTCTTTTTGGGATTGGATAGACTTCCCACCGATTTTAGGACGCAAAAGTGGAGGGGGATGATTTGGAGGCGCGAGCGCGTACGTTCAGAGACGGAAGATGGGACTTAACACTGGAGGGATAACATACCCTTTGCATAGTGTTTTCGCTCTGCCATATCACAAAGGACGGCGTCATGATTGTTGATTATTTCAGAAAATATTTTTTAAAAGGAAAAATCGCCTCATGTGGCTTAAGAAAAACTTGAAAAACCTTCTTGTGCATCTAAGCTTTGAATTGTTTAAGTGATTTTAAATATTCGAAGTAACCATATGACCACAGATACTCTGAACGTTCTGTTAACCTGTTCTGACGACCTGTTGAGGCCGCCATTCCAGAATACATTGATAAAATCTATGATTGATTATGGATGATAGAAAGGATAGGCTTTTGGATGTGGCATTGTTTGTGTCATGGAGACCTCGAGTGAACGAGAGCTTTTACTCGAACATTTGAACACGAGAAAGTAAGCTAGAAGATGGATGTCTTGATCGATAACGAGTGATCAGAAACGTTACCGTGTGAGGCGTTACACGAAAAAATTTGGTCTGCACCGGTGAAATCCACAAGACTTTATGCGTCGTTTCGTCTCTGTGAAACGTGGAAACACCACTGCACTCCAGAAAGGAAGGAGGAAATACAAATAAAAAGAAAAAGTGTCTCAGAAGAAAAAATCAGTTCCTTCATCCGGGACGGTGATGGCAAGTTTTCTGCGACTCGCGAAGCGTAATCTTCGTCGAGTATTTGTAAAAGAGGAAAAGAATAACAGGCGAATAATATTCATCGATAATGAACCGTTTGAATAACGGAGGGCAAAGGAAATGTCCAGGATAGACCCACGAAAGGTCCTCTTTCATCGCCACAACGTACCTGCTTATTTTTCCGAGATTATTGCAGTAAAATATTGAGTTAAGATTCTCTGCTTTTGCACAACCCCCTCTTCATTCTGTGTTTTAGTGCTATTCTTCAGATTCATGTACCTCGTACAACTTTTTTTATAAATATGAAAAAATGGTTTGCTATAGAACTATCTTTTTCAAACGAAGACATTATTGCATGCAGAAAGAAATGTTTAATACTTCGACTTTGATAAGTCCTATTTCATTGCAAGGAATCGGAAAGTTGGAGCGTCGATTGACAAAGTGTATCAACGTAAAAGAAATTTGTGCAAAAAAAAAAAACTATTTTTTTCCAGAAAAAAATGTATAAATGCACAGGCTTTTCGAACCAACTTAGTAATTCACAGTTGTTATAAAAACTATTAAAATTCAGTCAATCGATGTTTTTCATTTTTATTATACTTAGAATGAAAATGAATATCAGGGTATACCATATGTTGATTAAATGAATATTACTGTATGGAATAACTCGGATATTTTTTTCTTTCTTTTCCACTAGAATGTTTGAAAGGATATTTTCAGAGTCTTTTTCTTTGAAATTTAATTTGAACTCAAATATAATTACATGATCGCTACAAAGGATACTGGATAACGAGGATTTGACGATGGTAAATATCGACCCTGCATCTTCGAATGTCACGATTTTACGAGACACTCAAATTATATTTACGAGTTTAGATGATTGAAGGTATTCGAAATTGAGCTTTGTAAAGAGTCATGAAACAATGTTAACAAGTTCTGAAACAAAGGAATAACAATCAACATATGGGTAATTACAAATTTATGACTGAAAGAAATGTTGAGAAAATAACGAACCTCCGTAAGCATTGACCACGCTGATAGACGTTGGAGCAGTCAAAGAAAGTTGATTACATCTGATGTAACTTGACCAGAGACTACATGAACATTCTCACATTGGTTACAGTTTTTGAATGAAGAATTACTCAAGCGCAACATGTTTTGAAGCTGGAGCTTTGGATTGGTTTTATGCATGTCTGGTGTGCCAGTACAAAACATAACGATAAATTTCATCTGAAAGATCTAGTTTCATAAGAACAATAATTACATGATGCACGTTATGCGTGTGGCATACGGTGATGATACGGTGAAAACGTAAAAATGGAGAAGAACCAATTTTTCTAAAACATTGAAATGAAGTAAAATAGAAAAGTAATAGCTATTTTATTACATTGTAAAAAAAATCGCTGTGTAATAGTGGAGCTAAAGCCGTTCAATTTTGAGTTAAACTCTCAAATTATTGCGCGAAAACCTTTTTTAGAATCTGATATATGTGGATTGATTTTGATCCTGTTGGTGTGCTGATTCCAAATATCTTAACTTTCAAAGGTTGGTTCCATTTGAAATATCTACACTTCCAAATGCATCGGTTATGTCAATGGGGAAGCGTAAGGAAATTTTTATCATGGATTAGTCAACAAGAATTGTTATAATTTTCTTAGCGTTAACCGGCGCAACAGTCAACCCTACATTACTCCCGGGTGTTTTGTTAACCGTTCTGTAATTTCTTGAGCTCTACCAAGTTACCCATGAGAGTAATTATTATTTTTATTATTACTTGGTTTTTATATCCCTTCCCCCAATGCAATGCGCTCATACCCCCAAAGACAATTCATAGTATCCTCCATACTATTGTAGGAACACAATTCCTACATATAAATAAAGGTACATACCTTCATACAAATAATATGTTGGAAATCTCCCCCATGTAACAAGAAACGAAATGTTACATGTTCGACCATGTTGTTTACTGGTTCCCAAGGCGATACCACTCTTTGCACAAGAGAGTCTCAACCTACGACGCCAAGGAACCTCCAACATAATAAACAATAGAAGATTCCATGAAACAAAGATCGCTTCAATTGCGATTCCATGACGGCAGAGAGACGCCTCAAACTACCTTCCGAGACGCTTCGAAACCCTCGAGAAATTTCTGCAATACCCGAGAATATTCTAGAACTGGGCCTAGCCTGTTAGGAAATTTCTAGAGAATCTCAAGAAACGAACCGCGACACAGTGTTGGGTCGCCCCGACAGTCCGCTGTCTTTGTTTAAATTATACCTTCTAGCAACGATAAAATCATTATCTTCCGA